>VMDO01012740.1:0-60962 GCA_007922755.1 Pedetes capensis
GCACCCGTGGACACACAAGCCCCACCAGGCAGTGAGAAATAAGTTGGAGGCGGCAGCCCCTGGCCCCCTGGTTTCAGTCCTATCTTAAGCCCCGCTGCCCTCTCCAGCTTTTGCTTCTCCCCAGCCTTCGGGAAAAACAGAGCACCAACTTGCCCCCCGGTGGCAGCGGCCCTGGGTGCAAAGGAACCCCGCGCAGCCCCTACCTCGAGAGCTTTGCAATCTTCACGAAGCTGAAGACATCCATGCAGGCAGCGGGGGGACCCCAGAGCCCCGGCAGCTCCGTTGCCCCTTCTCACGCCCGAAACGGCAGCCTCGGCAGCCCCATGGCCAGGAGGACCTCCGTGCGCCCGGGGCTCGAGTGACGGCGGCGGCGGGTGGCGGTGGCGGCTGCTACCCCCCTCCGGCCGCGAGCTGCGCGTGCATCCCCGAGCAGGACCATTGATGGGCTCCCGCGTGGGGAAAACTCAATGGAGAGGGAGCCAGGCAGGGCGCGAGCGGCGGGGGCGGGGAGGGCGGCCCGGGTCCTGCGCCCCGCCCCGTGCGCTCACGCCTGGGGGGTGGGGGGATCGCCAGGCGCCCTGCGGAGGGCAGGCCCAGGTGAGGGGCGCAGCTCCCGCTCCTGGCCCTCGGGCCCGTGTCCCACGCGCCCAGGAGCGCAGACTGAGCCGGGAGGCGGCGGACGAGATTGGCACGCGCGCACGCACCCCTCGCGGCACTGCAGCTGCCTCCCTGCCTCCTCTCCCCACCCCCACCCGCCCGGGGGGAGGGGGCACTCTCCTGTCCCCCGCTGCCTGTGCCTCCAGAGCTTTCGGATGGGCTCCAAGGGTCTCTGGCACACCGGAGCACCGTGAACCCTACGCCCCGGGCTCCCCAAACCTAAGCAGAGCGGTGCCGCCGCCGCAGGCTCCCCAAAGCCTTGATTCGTACCATACACAAAACTAGCGATCGGGAAGGAGCGACAACGATGGAGACCGGGTTGTGTGGCACCGGGAAGGGAAGGAAGATGCCCGGCGCGGCGGGCTCGGTTCGGAGAGCGCAGAGTTGCAGCCGCGTCCCCCTACCCCGAACCGCTGGGGCGAGCTGTGCCAGCCGGGCCGGCGGGGAAGGTGTGATCTTTGGACAGTGGCACCACGGCAGAGGCGGCGAAATAAACACAGGAGGCATTTGCGGGGTGCGGGGAGAAACAGCTGCTCCCTGCGAGACGGGGAGCGAGCACAGGGTCCCGGGCGCCAGTGGGGCGAGGGTCTCCCTGGACTGGGGCTGGGAATCTTCAGGAACAGAAGGGAGGAGAACGGGGATCTGGGCGGCAGAGCAAGCAGCTTTTTCGAATAGAGCGGTGGGTGCAGGCAGGAAGGGAGGAAAAACAAAACCCACTTTGCCCGAGAAACCAGAACACAAACAGAGATGCTACACACTCACCTTAGGCAGAGTAAACTCCAAGTTGCAGCCATCGACCACTCCTTGCCTTCTTTTTACGTAATTGCCTGGGATAATCAGCCCTAGTCGTGAACTCAGTTCTAGCTCCTGGGAGGCTCAGGCTTGTTTGAGCCCCCTTTCTTCTTTCTCTTGGAATCTCAAGGCGTCTTCTCCAAAATCCTTTTCTAAGCTCTCCCCGGAGTCCGTGAAGGTCAGCTGGCCGCGGGAAGTGTGTTCTCCCACCCGACAAACAGCATTCACCTGGTGGCTGGGCCCCCGCAAAGAGCGGATACTCCCCGCGAACTGTCGGAGGATCTAGCTAGCTAGCCAGTGCGTCTAGCTCTCTAAGGGGATTAAGGAAGAGGAAATAGGTTTAAACTTCCCGACTTCTGCTCCTATCCTGGTCTGCTGTTATATTTAAAGTCTTAAGTATTCAAGCCTAGTAGTTCCATGTTATTTTTAAGGCATTTCTTTTAAAATTAAACGTAAAATCAGTTGCAATCTGCATAATCTAAATGATTTAAACCTGAGGCAGAAAATCACATATTTTTGAATAAACAGAAAGAATTTTCCTTTAGCTTCTTGCGGGTAGACTAGTTTAATGTCATGAATGCAGTTACTTCTCATGGATCATAGGAGGCAAGAGAGACCTTGGCTTTTGGACTCCTTATTGTTTGTACAAAATGGTTAGAGTTTGGATCTCCATTGTGCTTTATAACATTTAAAGCACTTTTGCATTTGAGTCTCGTAGCAACCCTGTCATATAAGTAAGGCAACATGTTGAAAAAAAGATAAATCCTTTCATTTTATGCCATAATCTATTCTCAATGTACCAAAGAGATGTTTTTAGAAACATGGGTCAGATAAGGTTATTTGTCTGGTCCAAACTCTGCAAAAGCTCTCCATCCTTCTTACAGCCAAAGTCTGATGCCTGGACCCTCCATCTCTCTGAACCCATCCTCATCTTCCACGTTTTCCCCTCCCCCACCCACTCACTTGTTGTTAGGTGCCTTCCAGAAGGGTCCAACTCATAGCAAGTAGGGATTTTTTTCTGGAGTGAATTGCCATGTCCTTCTCCTAATTTTGTGATGATGGAGATCAAACCCAGGTCCTCAGAGAGTGCAGAACATCACTCTACCAACTGAGCTGTATCCCAGCCCCAAACACTGGCCTCCTAGCTACTCCTCAAACTCTGCAAATATCTTCCAACCTTAGACTCTCTGCAATGGTTGTTCCCCCAACCTGGAATGCTCTTCCCTCAGATATCTGCATGGCTGGCCCTTCATGCTATCAAGTCTTTACACCTAAAGGCCACCTCTGAAATGTCTATTTAAAACCCATTTAAAATTGCAAGGCCCTCACACCCTGGACTCCACATCCCTATTGACAGGTTGTTGTTTTGTCTTGTTTTGTTTGTGTTTCTCTTGTTGCCATACCATATATCACCTACTAGCATGTTATATAGCTTATTTTTATCATTATTGTTGCTTGTCCGATTCTTCCATTGGAATGAAAGCTCCAGAAGGGCTAGAATCTTTGGTTTGGTTTACGTTTTGATTTTAGTTTTCACTGATGGATCGCAAATGCTTAGAACAGTTTGCTGGATACAAAAAGACCTTAATGAAGCCAGGCATGGTGGCACATGCCTGTAATCTCAGCACTTCGGAGACTGACAAAGGAGAATTGCAAGTCTCAGGCCAGCCTGGGCTACATAGTGAGACCCTATTTCAAAAGAACATAACACAACAAAACAAAAACCTTAAAATGAAAGAAAGAAAGAAAGAAAGAAAACTTAATAAATATTGCTGAATGCATCGCATGCCCATTAATTCACAGACAAAGCAAAGCGAATCAAGCATCCTGAGTGAGTCTTGATGCCTCTGTAACCTTGTGACTGACATCTGTCCCTCTTCCAACCACTCTCCTTTCCCTGAATCTTCTGTCCTCCTTTGGGTTACCAATGATGGCAATAAAGGCTCTCTCATATTCTCCAGCAATTATCCCCTTCACTCTTTCTATTCTTCCCCAGGAAAGTGGCCACCAACATCTTCCCTCATCTCTAGCATCACAAGACCAGCTCCTGATACAGGGCAGGGCAGAAAGATAAAGAAATGCCTTTGAAAAATGTGCTTTCAAAAAGTGATTTCTTCTGAGACCAGAACAGTTGGGATGTCCTTTATAAAAAGAATACCCTGTGCTGGGCTCGGTGGTGCATGCCTGTAATCCCAGTGACTCAGGAAGCTGAAGCAAGAGGATTGCAAGTTTAAGGCCAGAGGCAGCCTGTATAACATATCAAAATCCTACCTAAAGATAAAAAAGTTTTACAGAGGGACTAGGGTTGCAGCTCATTGGTAGAACACTTGCAAAGTATGAGCCAGGCCCTGGGTTCAACCCCCTAGTACTACCAAAAAAAATGTGATACATATGTTGTTGTTGTTAGGTGCTGTGGAGTCATGTCAGACTCTTAACAACCCTCATAGGATTTTCAATGGCTGATGGTTTGGGGATTATTTTTCCAGGAGTGGACTGCCACATCCTTCTCCCATTTTTGTGGTGCTGGGGATTGAACCCAGGTCCTCAGAGAGTGCACAGCAGCACTCTACCAACTGAGCTAAAACCCAGCTTATGGTATATATACACAATGGAATATTATGCAGCCAAAAAGAAGAATGAAATGTCATTTGAAGGAAAATGGATGGTGCTGGAGGTCATAATTTTAAGTGAAATAAGCCAGACTGAGATAAATACCACATTTTCACTCATATGTGGAAGCTAGATTTACCTTAAAACGAAAATTATTTGTGTGTATGTGTGTGCATATGTGTGTCTAAGAATGGAAAATACAAGGGGGTATATCTGGAGAGAGAAGAGGATTAGTGAGAAATGGGAGACAACATGGGGAGGTAAGAGGGACAGAACAAGTACAAAATACACGATACAAATGTATGAAAATCCTATAACGAAACTCATTATACTGTACACAAATTAAAAAAGACAAAAGTTAAATAAATCTGTTAATGCACGCTAACAAATGTGCTTGGCATGCAGTAAATGCTCAATAAATATCCAATTATGTTAAAATTTAAAAAACAAAATAAATACTCTATTAATCAAGACTTCTTCTAGGGGCTGGGGATGTAGTTCCCTAGTAGAGCACTTGCTTAACATGCATGAAGCCTTGAGTTCAATCCCCAGTACTGTGGAAAAAGAAGAGAGAGTACTCAATAGTGAATGTGATAGAAAAGAAGCATTGTATTTACATGGAGAGAGACAGCATCCCTTCAAGACATCTGGTCTACCTGGAACAGCTTGCTTTGGGGCTTCTTTCTGTGCCAATTTCTGCACTACAATTATGAATGATGCAGATGCTGACTCTCAATAGCAAAATAGTCACCAAGGGAAATGACTGACTTCCCCAGTTCCTTATCCTCTGCTGACAGAGTAATTATGTAGTAGGTTTTCTCATGGATTGAGAGCATTTTCTAAAGGAAAGAGATCTCCTCCACTGCCTTTGTTTCTTGTCTCCCTTGAAACATGCTAACACAGCCAGTTTACACCTCTGAGCCCAATTGACAGGCAGGCAAAGATTTGAGTAGCTGGTCTCTCATGCCTGTCTGATCTCTGTGCCAGGTGTGAACAACAGAGGCTGGGAGTAGTTTCTTTGTGTAGCATGAAATGGATCAGCATAAAGCAAACAAAAGTCAAAGAGTAGGATCTTCAAGACCTATATGATTTTTGGAAGTTTTAGCTCTACCCCCCATAATCTCTAAGGCCCTTTCTAGGGCTTGCAGAGATTTACTCGTCAGAAAGTACATTTCTCAGCCTTGAGAATCTACTGAGTTGGCTTTACTTAGGTTCATCTGACATTTGTTGTTGTTGTTGTTGTTGTTAGGTACCGTCAAGTCGGTATCCGACTCATAGCGACCCTCTGTACAACAGGGGAAACACTATTGTCAGTGCTTCTCTGCTGTTCATAGGGTTTTCAACGGCAGATTGATTTTTGGGAGGGGGTTGCCAGGTCCTTCTTCCAAGCCTACAGCTTCTGGTGTTCTCAGGCAGTCTCCCATCCAGGTACTAAGCAGGCCTGACCCTACTTAGCTTCCGAGATCTGACAGGATCCGATGTCACAGGGCTACCGCTGCAGGCATCTGACATTTGGGCATTTCTAAAATCCAGACATCCTTTTAAACCATTGTTAAATGTACTCATGAATAAGAAACTTAAATCTAGTGCAAGTCCTGTAACTTCTCTGAGATTCAGTTGCCCCACTTATAAAATGGAAATAGTCATACATCCCTATCTTACTGAGAATCACTACTTGAAATTGGGCTACGCAGGAGTTAAGGCACGTGGCTGTTAAGTCTAGATAAATTTTTACAAGTATCTTGACCTTTGGCAGCTAATGTATTTTAGGAGAAATTTAGCCTTCAAGAACACTACTGTGAAGGTGAAAATATCTGCTGGGATTGATCAAAAGTGATGAGCATTGTTGCCTAAAAATCAAATGCACTGTTGCTTGGCCGGTCACCAAAACTATAAGCCATATGATATTTTGTGTTTGAAGACTTCTCAGGGACAAGAGGGAGGAATTTCTTCATCGCTGTTGAGACCTTACTTAAAGCTGGTGCTGGGAATCTGCTCCTGTGCTGGATGTTCCACACAGGATAGCTGCTAAGGGTTCCTTGGCCAGAAATTGCAGGAAAGAGAGTCCCATGTATTTATCAGTGGGAATGCAGCATCTCAACCATCTGATCTCAGTCATCAGAGTAGAAATGAGTAAATAAAAGCAAGGTATCCATTCGTTCAATAAATATTTATGGACTTTCTCCTATGTACTACAGAGTTGTCCTAGGCACTAGGAAACAGACTATGCAACTAGGGAAGATTCTGCTCTCATAAAATGTGTATTGTAATAGGGAAGGCAGACAATAAAGAGAAAATTAGAAATTGTGGTAAGTATATAGCAGATGGTGATGTGCAGGGAATTAAAGTCACTTTGATTGGAAGGGAGTGAATGAGTGGCTACTTAAGATCCAGGATAATCTTCTGTAAGGAGGAAGCCTTCCATAAGATGACATTTAAACTGAGATCGGATGAACAGGGAGCAGGTCGTGTGGATGAGCCATCTACACAGAAGGAATAGCAAGGACAAGACAAGGATGGAGGCCCTGAGGCAGGATGAGCTGGAGTGGATTTGAAGAATCAGAAGGCAGCCAGTGTCTGAGGGTGTTGTGTTAAACAAAGTGAGAGTGGGTGACTTTGCAGGAGATATGGCTCAGATCTCACAGGGTACACAGGCCAGGGCAAGCTATGTGATATTTACCATGGGAGGAGGAGCCATAGGAGGGTTTTTAGGTCTCTATCTTGTATGGCCATACTTGAGCAAAGTGAGTATGTGGAAATGACATAGAAGCCAGTTGTAGTAGTCCAGGGCTCGGAGAGGAAGGTGACAAGGTAGTGAACAGTCTACAGGCTTGGGGTATACATTGAACAGGACATGTGATTGATTGGATGTGTGAGGAGGGAGAGAAAAGAAAGAAAATTCATTGACCTATGTTATATGGTATAAACATGCACAGCATACAGAAACAGGAAGGGCTGTATCTACTTCTGCACTCTTGTGCTCTGCCTTGCCACTATTTCCTGGGGACCTCTCAGGCCTTGGAGGCCCAAGCCGCAGATGTGTGGGCCTTGCTTCTCCAGCTTGCTCAAGGCCCATATTCTAGTCCATATTCTCCAGCTTGCTCAAGGCCTATATTCTCTCTCTCGCTTGCTTGCACGTGCTCTCTCTCTCTCTCTCTCTCAATCTCTCTCTCCCCCTACACAGGTACTTCCTAAACTGCTGTATCATTCCCAGTGACTTCAAACATGCCACTCTTTATCCAATCTTTTAAAAAATCTCTTAACCCCATTCCCATCTCTCTGCAGCTAAGGGCCACTGTTCTGCTGGCCTTCATAACAAAATGCTTCTGAGAAGTTCTCAGTTGGCTATTTCCCTCTATATCCTGAATCTATTTCATCTGGTTCCTTCCCACCCTTATCATCATCACTCCATTGAAACTGTTACTGTCCATGTAACCAGGGACATTCTTGAAGATAAATCCACTGCCCAATGCTTACCCTTCATACTTGACTCAGCTAACCACTCCCTATTTCTGGAAATATTTCCTTCATTTGGCTCTGGGGACACCACAGTGTCCTGGTTTTCTTCCTTGCTTGCTATTTGCTCCTTCTCTGTATCTTCTTTGCTATTCTTCTGTCACTTGCCCCATCTTGTCAACCTCTAAACATTGGAATGTTCCAGAGTTCATGCCCATCTTTTTTTCTCCTTGAGTGTCTGTGCTGACTTTTATGATGTTTAACAGTCATCTGTGGCAATTCCCACATGTGTATATTTGACCTCGATCGCTCAATTCCAATTGGCCTACTTAACATCTCTATCTGATGTCTAGTAGGTAATTTGAACTTCACATGTCTTAAATCTAATTCCCCTAGAGAAGGCTTATCCCAACAGTCTTGCTAGCTCTTAATGTCAACTCCATCTTTCTAGATCCAAAATCCAGAATCCACCCTTGACTTTTTTTCCCACTTAAATCTCATTTCAAATCAATCATCAAATCTTTCAGTTTTACTTTCAAAATAGATCCACAGTGTTTCCATATATCACCTCCACCACAGCCATCTGATTCCCAAGGTACCATTGTCCCTCCCCTGGGTAACAGCAATGACCTACTAACTGGTCTCCCTGTTGCCTTCTTTGTCCCATCCACGTAAGGCATCCCTATGAGCTTCATATGAACCTAGTTTGAGAACCATGGTACTAAGTGATGGGGAGTGATAGACCAGCTTAAAGTAGAAGATGATCTTGTAAGAAGGATATTCTAATTAGAGCCTTCTGGAGGCTGTGGAGGGAGTCCTGTTCTGAGAATATAGAAGGAATCTTGGGCAGAAGTTGAAGGAATGGAAAATTGTGTTGGGGATAAAACCATCATGACTAAGTGGCTGGTTGTGCATGGAGTCTAACTTGGATGTCCCAGCCAATGAGGATGTCTGTCCCTGAGACAAGTTTATGGAGAAAAAGACAGTAAAGTCACTTTGCCACATACTGACTTTAAATGGGCTATAAAACACCCAGGTAATGGCCACATGATGTTAGATCTACAGGTCTGAACCCAAAGGACAGTTGTGACACATCAATGAGCCACTAAGTGTAATGAATTTAGTGCAAATGTTAATTTGCCTTCTGTAGAGGGTATCAGTGGTGAATAAGGAAGCAATATTCTCAGAGATGGACTAGGCATCTAAAGACAATGGTTTTCTTAAGAAACTAGATTTAATAAAACTAATAACACAAGTAAAGAAAGAATTGTTTCCTTCCTTCCTGATTCCCTCTCTTTGCTTTTGTTTCTCTTGCATGCTACAGGGGTGGGAGGGAGGACTAGAAGCTGGAAGGCAAGACAAGCTAGTTTTAAACATTATTATTTTTATTAGTATTAAATAAGGAGGTGAATCATGCTGTACATTTGTAAAGTTCGATCTTTCTAAATGCTTTTGTTCTATTAGTTCTGGAAATAACCTTGTAAGTTAGACAAGAAAGGTATTATTATCCCATTTTAGGGATGACAAAGGTAAGACTAGAAAAGCTAAACGGTGACAATAATTCTTGTTAAGTATAAGGATTATTATATTATGAGAAGTATTGTTTCCTGGTGATAAATCTAGCAGCATTAGGGGAACTTTTGAATACAGACTTGTGGAATAAAAATATCACAAGATCTACCAATGTAATTCAGTTTTTTTCCTCTTATATTTGATTTTCTTACTGTAAACTCAAAAGTTTCAAATGCCACATAGGAGATTAGAAAGAACAACAGACAAGATACTAAGATTTAGTTCCCAAATCTGTACTTAGTAGGAGGATCAAAAGTTTGAGGGTAGCCTGGATTACATGGCAAGACCCTCTCTCATGAAAGAAAGGAAAAGAAAAGAAAAAAGAAAAGAAAAGACAAAACAAGACAAGACAGGACTCCTTTACTTCCTGATCCACTTGTCTCTAAATTTTAGGGTTAAAATAAGCTTGTGCTCCATTCTCTTTCCCTTCCTTTGCAACGCAGATATACAAGTCAATCTTCCTAAAGGCTCAAAGAGGTAAGATGCTCTGCGAGCTCATGTACCATTGGGAATTCTGTAATCAGAAAGGCTAGATTCTACCAGAACAAATTCAAGATCAGAAATTTTTCCCACTCAACTGTGCAACTATAAAATAGAAAATTATTAGCTCAGCTCTCTGGCAGCTGAACTTTATTCCAGGTTAAGAACCACATTTGCTATATATACCTTCTACTAGGCCTTATTAAGTCACCTCATTTCCTTTATATCAATAACCACACCCTCTCTCATCCATTTTGCTAAGGAACATACCAAAAGTCTGCCAAGGTAGGATTATAATGACCAGTTTCCCTCTGAATTCTCTCCAGTCTGATGAGGTACTGAAAGTAAAGGGGAAGGGGGTCATTTAAAAGATTCTGCCAGGGTGTAATTGTCAGAATATGACTCCTTACTGTGGCATACCTTATAACAGTATTTGAATTCTTATGCAGCATTTAAAAAATCCCCATCACGCCTCATATTTGCCCAAGACACATTTTCGTATTTCGAACTCATTTTAAACCTCTCAGATCCAGACTCACTTTTATGCTGTCTTCCTGACACAATGTTCCTGCACCTTGGCCCCGGACTAGACAAAAACTAATCAAACCACTTTGAATAACAGCACTTCTGCGTGATGGATAAATTGTTCTGGTCCCGAAGGCCATTATGAGGGTGAACTTTAAGGAAGATGTATGTACAGAAGCAGCTGACTTACGATGAGTTATTCCACGTTTTTGAACTCTCGTTCATGTATTAATTTATTATTTTACTTATTAATTCACTCAATTAATATTTATGAACATCAACCATATGCCATCTACTATCAATATACTAGGCACCATGAAGAGGAAATCTTGTCTGATGCCTCTTGACTACAAGGGCTGTAGCAGATCCAGTTACCTGCTCACCAAGCCTGCTCATGTGTTCATTCTTTCCCCCACACACACACACAAATGAATCCCCTTTTCCAGATCACCTGAGGACCTCTCCCCCATTGGGAATCCAGCACTCCCCTCCTCCCTCTCTGCTTCCTGTCTCTAAATGCAGTCATTGGATCTTTAACTGTAGCTATTATCTTGCCACCATGAGGCAGCAAATGCAAAAACAAAGTCCAGATGTTGAGGCTAGTGGGCTGAAGGAGCTTGGCCCTAGCTGATACTGTGTTTCAGAACTAGCCTGGAGTGCTGACCTTCAAATTTCCTTTTCATGAGATAATTAAATCTCTCTTTCTCTCTCATTTTTTTCTTTTTTCTGAAGCCAATGATAAGCAGACATCCTGTTACATGCACTGAATGCATGCCTAATTGATAGGAGGGGTTAACAACTGGTTGTAGGAGGATGACAAAAACATTTTTCAAATAACTGTAGTATAAGAGATTTAATAAGGCAACACTATAAATAAGGAGAGAACCAGCTAGATAATCATTATGGTACCTCACATTGATATAATGCTTTCCAGTTTGGAAAGGTCTCTGCACATGTTGTCTCAGGCTTTACAACAATCCTATGGGGCAGGGATTAGTACCTCCAATTTATAAATAATACCCAGGCCCAGGAGGTTAAGTGATTTGCCAGAGATCACACAGTCAACAAAGTGGAGATCGCAGTTCTCACACAGATGCATTCTAATTCCTCATCCCCTGAGCTGGCCTCAGAACCACAGCTACCCATTCAGCACAAAGGCCCAGGGTTCTGAAGAAGGGAGAAGGGTGGAGATAAGAGGAAGAGGAGGGGCGGATCAGTTTCAGAGGAGATTGATGGGTCTGGGAAACAGAAATCTCTTGAAAATGGGGGCCTTTTGAGCTGGGAACTGGATCTTTTTTTCTTTTTCTTTCTGTTGTTTTTTGTTTGTTTGTTTGTTTGTTTTTTTGTACAGTACTGGGAAACTGAACCCAGGGCCTTCTGCACATTTTGCAATTGCTCTACCACTGATCTGCACCATGTGCCCTTGTTTTTAATTTTTTTTTTTTAAATCTTGAGACAGGGTCTTGCTAAATTTATGCAGGTGCCTCTGGCCTCAATCTAGCAATCCTCTTGCCTCTGCCTCCCCAGTTACTGGGATGACAGGGGTGTGCCACTGTGCCTGGCCTGAACTGGGTCTTAAAGGATGTGTAGGAATTCAGGAAAACATCAGAGGAAAGATGGTGCCAAACAAGGAAAATGCCATGAAGCAGAAAATAGGAGGATGCACTGAGCAAGTATTTCAATTGGTGTCCAAGCTGTAAGTTAGAGAAAAACTAAGGATATAAGAGACAGAAGAGTTCTGAGATCAGGTCCCAAATTTCACACCAAGGACTCCATTTAGTAGGCAAAGAGGCTCCACTGGTGATGCTAGAAGGCAGATGGTAAGTGCAGTGACTATAGGAAATTTGGTTTCAGCAGTAGAGCTCTGCGTAGATGAAGCAGGAAAGGAAGAGATCCCTGAGTGCTAAAGCCAGAAATGGGGAAATCTTTTCAGTGGTTGGTCCAGGCCAGGTGAGAGAGATTGTGATCATGGCCTTTTCTCAGGCTGGAGAGTCAAAAATGGAAAAGATGTGATGCAGTTGGGGTGGCTGGCTAGAATTGCCTACTAGGGGGTGGGAGATGGTGTCAAAAGAAGAAACCAAATGAGACTCCAAGGGATCCATAGAAGCACGTTTCAAGCAGTGACAGAGGTAGAGATCATGGGTTCACTGGCTCCTTAGCACCCTAGGAAGAATTCTTTAATTTTATAAAATCAAAGTCCCCATTCCTTCAGAACCACCTAGAGGGCTCTGTTTTGGGCTGCCAGTCAGTCTGTATATGAGGTAAGACCTCTTTGTCACCCTTCCTGGAGTTACCACCAAGATTTCAGAGCCATCCTTAACTGTGTGTCTGACTTTGACATCTCACTCAGGAAGACAGAGGGAGACCCCTCTCTTCCCCAAGTACCAGCTCTGCCTCTTATCAAGAACCGTGGCCGCCTCCTCTCAGTGGCTTTTTGCTAATATTACTATTACTATTATGTTATTCATTCTGGCTTTCCTTGGGATGCTCGCCATCAATTGGCAGACAGATGTCCTTCCCTATGGTGCTTCCTGTGTCCTGCTGTGCCACTGGCTAGTGACAAGCTTTGGCTAAGTTGTCAGCTCCCTAATTACAGGACAGTCTAATTACAGGCATGTTACACTTGCAAGGTATTATTACTGAGGCTCTGGCTGCCATCACCCAGAAGTAATCTAGCAAAATGTTAGCTTAATTGCTAGGGGCCTGGAAGGTGCAGTATGTAAATTCTCCCATGCATTCTTCATCTTAGGGATGCCCTGGGATTCTGAACAGGACTAAACTGAACAAACCCAGCTGAAAGAGCTAGAAAGACACACCAGGGAAGATGAGAGAAAGCTGAAGGGTCAAGAGCACAGGAATTAAGAAAGGCTTTTCAACATGGCAGGGCAGAGTTTTCATCCTCGGGAAAGGTGAGCTTCTGTGTTTGATTGGTTAAGGTAAGAACATTTGGACTCTTGTTATGAGAGACTAGCACTATTAGCAAATGTAGAATTTAGCTTTTGATGCTCTACCCTGAAGAAATTGAAGGATGTAAATCTAGTCCTATGAGGACTCTGCACTCTCTGGAGGGATACATTGGATTTCTACTAGAACAGGGCTGGGAAAGACAGCTTGCACCCAGGTGACTCCAAGGTGCTTGCCAGGAAGGCTCCAGATAGGGACCAAGGGTAAAAGACATTAAAAAGAAGGGAAGCCAGGAAGAGGGGGAACTCTTCATTTTCTATCAGAGGCTAACTTTCAAGATGGACAGATTGTTCCATGAGAAAAGCAACGTTAGGCACCATCTTCTGGGTTTCTTGTATACGTGAGTTCAGCCAATATTAAGATGAATTTCTTTCTGGCAGTGCCCCCGTAAAGCCTTCCACATGTGGTTTCTTTCCAGTTTTGTAAAATCTTCTAATTCCAGGTGCCTGATATCTTAGGATGTCAAGGGTCTAGGAGAATATTCCAGAACATTAATACAGCCTGCACTGACTTCCAAGTGAAAGGTATGGCCATATTAGAGGGTGTTAACACAGCTGAGAAGAATTTTATACTCTCAGTACAGAATTACTAGAAGACCCAATAGTTTTGAGAAAGTGTCTGGGGCCCCAGGCATTCTCTTAAGATTGCATGATGATATTGCATGATGATTTAAGATGCCAGTCAGGTTAGGAGATTGTGGTCAGAGGTCACTTATGTCTCAATGGAAATGAGGGCGAAAAGATTCCCAGCTGAACTGAAGGAAGAAGAACATACTATACAAAGCAGAAATTAACTGAGCAGTTAGCTTTGGAAGTAGGCCACATTCATCAATTCATTGGTTTACTCATCATTCAGTATACATTAGGCATTTACTATGTAGGAGGCATCATGCAAGACACTGTGACTCCAACTGTGAGCCAGACAAATGCATCTTTTAGCACTTTCACACTTCAGGGGACCCCCTGCCTTGGAGCTCCTCTACCATCACCATTTCTCCATCCCCCATTATATCAAATATATGAAAATGCACACATGAATTGTTAAATATATTTTGTTGCTAGAAAAAACTTTGAAAGGCTTTTAAAAATATTTATAATTATGAATTTTATTATGGTTAAAATATGCAGTTTGTCCTTGTGATTTAGTTCCACTTATACATAAATACTTATGAATTGAGTTTCAGCCAACTGGTTGCCATATTGTAATATCATTAAGTTTTGTAAACAATTATACACTCATTACTTTTAATTTTACAGTTTATTTTCACATTTTGGAGGCTGATGTGTTTTTCCCCTCAGGTCTCACATTATCAACTATACCCTTGAAAATCTTAAAGGCCCTTGACATTGGGAATGTCATAAGTACAATAGGTCCCCCTGTTGTGGAACCTACTTTCCAGGGTGGGAGAAAATTACTTGCTTCCTTATGACGTGAACTCGGAAGGCAACAATGGAATGTTCTCTTGGCATTTCACTGAGGGTCCAGCTTGTCTTGAAAACATCAAAGTGTTAGGGGATGTTTCCCTGAAGTAAGTAATAAACACTGACAACGACGAAGTGGAAATAAAGAGGTATGGAGTCGGGAAGGTCATTCCAGAAAGAGAGACCAGCATGGGCCAAATCCCAAGGGAAGGAGGGACCATGGGATTTCCCAGGGGTTGGGTAACAAAGGACATGGGAATAGTGGTAGCAAGTGAGTTTGAGGGGAGGAAGGGTCCCCCAGGGCTCCGGAGGGATGCTGGCCTGTATTTAAGTAGCAATGGGCCATCATTGGAGGGACTTCTCAGAATAGTAGAGATATGTCTGCTATTGAGATTCCCAAGGTGGTGGTGGGGGCTAAGTTAGGAGAAGGAGAAGGAAGAAAGTAAATATAGAACAGCCTCCTCTGCTGTCACCCAAGCAGGACAGCCCCAGCCACCCAGCACAGCAGCACTTCAACCTCACATGTTTGGGAGCCCATTGCTATACTCTGGCCTGTGGACCTCAGCTGAGGGCAATTCTGCCCCTCAAATCAGCTGTCCCCAACCTTTTTGGCCCCAGTGTCCAGTTTCATGGAAGACAATTTTTCCACAGATCAGAGATTGAACTCAGCCAGTAATGCAAGAGATGGGGAGCAGCTGTAAATACATATGAAGTTTGCCAGCTTACCCACCCACCTCCTGCTGTGCATCCCAGTTCCTAACAGTCCTACAGGCCTGCAGCCTGGGGTTTGGGGACTTCTGCCCTAGAGGACATCTGCCCAGGTCTGGAAACAGTTTTCATTATTACACCTGGGAAGAAAAGTTGTAGCTAAACTCTAATGGGTTGAGACCCAGGATGCTGCTAAACCTTCTACAGTACACAGGATAGCCCCACAAGAAAGAATGATCCATCCCAATCATCAAGAGTGTGAAGGTTGAGCAACACTGCTTTAAGGCAATGTTACAGACTATCTATGTTGGAGAATCCTGTCGAAACTAGAAGCTGGGCTGCAGATATACCTCAGTGACAGAGTATTTGCCCAGCATCCATAAGGCCCTGCACTGAAAACAACAAAACAAACCAAAATAAACAAAATAAAACAAAATCCTAGAAACTAAAGCTATAGTGCTTTCTTTCCTACTAAGGTCAAGCAATGGTGGGAGATGCTAGAGTGCATGGAACAAGTAGAAGAAATTAAGAAAGCTATGAGCTGACTGTACTCTTTGGGTACACTACAGCAAGACCCCTGGGATCCTGGGAACAACTGCAGGGAGTAAAGGGATGGAAATTCTTTCCCAGAATAAAGGTTGTTGTTATTGTTGTTGTTGTTAGGTGCCCTCAAGTTGGTGTCTGACTCATAGAGACCCTATGTACAACAGACAAAACAGTATTGTCATGCTTCTCTGCTATTCATAGGGTTTTCAATGGCTGATTGATTTTTGGGAGTGGGTTGCCAGGTCTGTCTCCCAAGCCTATAGCACCTGGTGTTCCCAGGCAGTCTCCCACCCAAGTACTAACCAGGCCAAACCTTGCTTAGCTTCTGAGATCTGACAGGATTGGACGCCACAGTGGTACAGCTGCAGGAAGAATAAAGGTAGGACCTCCCTATACAGTGATTCAGGATATGCATCACTTATATAATATTAATTGTAGATATGTATGTTTGCTCAAAAAATTTTGAAACATAATACTGAAATGTTTTAGGGAAATAAGTTCATGTTCTAATTTTTACTAAGATGTGATATGAGCTGCTTAGAGTTAAGTATCATATTAAAGATTTTTGATAGTTAACCCCAGACCCATATGACTTTATGTTTGAGGACCTAGACCCTCAGGGGCCTTGTTCTATGTCAGGGATGTAAAACTATTGCAATGCTTTTGTAAAGTTGACCTCCAACTTCAGACCCTGACAATATTCCTGGAATCTCCACATTATTAGTTAACATGAAACTCTTCCAAGTGCTCATGAAAGAAGTCATGTAATTATTGCTTCAATGTTTCCCCCTCCTTCTACTGTGCAGCTAGACTCTATTTCCAGGCATCCCTCCCACTTTGACATAGCCATACATGACTTGAGGCTGTGAAATATGGCTGGAAATCCTGGCATGGTCTACAGACTGGCTCTACACAGTTTTTCACTCTCACTTCTCTCATCTCTAGAGAGAGGAGTCCAGTGGTCTACAGAAGGGTGAAGACACAAGATGCCTCACCTCAGGGTTTCTGAGTGATCATATAGAGCCCTTACTAGCCCACTTGGCCCTGGGGCACAAAGGGACAGCTTCTGTATTAGTCTTTTTATCAATTTTAGGTTGTTTGATATAGCAGTTAATGTGCCCTTCAGACTACATTGCTAAGGGGAAAACTATAATCATAATAACACAGTGATGTCATAGAACCTGGATCCAGAGTATTTGTGTTTGCATCCTACTCCTGCTACCTTTTAGCACTGAGGCCTTGGGCTAATGTACTTAAATATGTGCCCCAGCTTCCTCATATATAAAGTTGGGACCATAATTTTACCTGAATCATAGGTCTGTGGTAAGATTCAATACACACAAATTGCCTTGAGCATCATCTCAGCATCATGAGGCTCAATCATAGTTAGCTATCCTGACACTGGTACTTGAGAATATGCTGAGAAACTGACAGAAAAAGGCTGCTAATGATATGGGCCAGGCTTTGCCACTAAGTCTACATCTTCCCAAGGACCTTTCCTTTAGGCTAGAAAACCATCAGTTTCTATGACCCAAAGATGAATCACTTGGGACATGTTGTGAGGCTTGGATGTGATGGCGTTGCCTAGGGAACAAAGCACACAGTTCAGCTTCATCTTGTGTCAGTTTGGGACAGATCCCAAGGAGGCGCACTCTCTGAGAGCTTCTCTTGAAGGTCCCACCACCTACTATATAATCATGGAAGGAAAGAAAGTCAGAATATGCATGGACCACTTTGCTCTGGCAAAGTCACATTGCCAGAGCAAAGTGGTAGGCCAGTGATTCTCAAACTGTTTCCTTTTCAGTACCACCACAATACATTTAAAAGTCATGGAAGTCTCCCCCAATTTTTTGTGTGAAGTATAGCTATCAATATGTACTGTGTTAGAAATTAAAAATGAAAAATTTTAATGTTTATTAATTCTTCTAAAATAAAGACAATAAATGTTGCTAATATAAGCAACATGTTTAATTAAAAAACTATGTTTCCAAAAGAAAAAGAACAGTGGCAATGGTTTATATTTTTGCAAATCTCTTTAAGATCTGGCTTAAAGAAGACAGCTGGATTCTCATATCTCCTTCTGAACTCACTCTGTTGCAATATTACATTTCACATAGCCTCTGGAAAACTCCTCTAAACATTAATGAGATTGTTATGTAGCTGGTTCCTCCAGGCTGTACATGAGGATGGCTATGTTGATATAGAACACCTGGGATGACCTGGGGGACCTTGCCCCCATAGCAAGGAAATAAGCAAAACCATACAGCATAGCTAGGCCTACAGTAATGGTAATGGACCTATTACATTCCCTCTTGGAGGAAGGAGGGAAGGAGGATCACAATACTCTCCTCTGAGGCATCAATCACCATTCCCTCCTGCTGTAGCTCCACAAGTTGCTAAATTATATGAGAGGTAAAATGATTAGCTGAGGGTGGGACTCATGAGTGGTAGAGCTCCCCATGGGACTCCTCAGTGGGAAGTCCTTGGAGGGATTCTTCCTGGTGGTGGACCTGTACATGGATGCTGTCAATGAGTCACCCATACCCCTGTAAGCAACCCTGATAAACTCATAGTTCACCAAATTTAACCAAATGAGATTCTTCCTTAGGTCTATCTGTGTCCTCCTATTTTTCACAAGACAGAGATAATGAGATTGCAAAAAGCAAATAAAGTCTTACTGCTATGAGAAAAGTAATTTTGACCTTGATCCATCCCCTTCACTGAGTTTGGAAGACTCCAGGATTTCCAGACTACACCTGAAGAATTGCTAGAAGTACTAGATCTTGCCACAGTGCCCAGTACTTTCTCAGCAATCAATGGGGCTTACTACTGGGCAGTAGAAGTTTTGATATTAAATGCCTATGTTTTCTTTTAAGCACCCATATATTATTTTATCCTGGGATTGATAGGTAAGTTAGCTGTTAATAGGCAAAATGGAGGGAGAAGGGGATTCTGACTGACTCCTGCATCCAGCTATAATGAATGAAGCCTTGTATGAGATAAATCTCTAAGGACATTGGAAGGACTTTATTCTAATAGGCCTCACACCTTAATCCAAGAATAATACCTACCTGAGTATAAACAAAGGCAGATCTTTCCAGGACATCCACTTGTAGACCCATTTAAAAGTACTTGGCAAGTCCATTAAACTCTATACAAAACCAAGACCCTAAGATTCACATGTCCTAAACCACAACAAAGGGTTTTTCCAGGCAGAGCTTGAAACCCTGTGCTCAAGGTTCATGTCACACTAGGTACCCATAGCTGGGTGTCCAAGGCTGACATCACACTTAGCGTGCCCTAGTTTAAACAAAACTAGAGGGTACATGCACCTACTTTCTCTTCTCTCCTGCTTCTCTTCCTAGGTGGCTGCAAGCATGCCTCCCTATCTCTGGGGTGGCTCCACATAAGCCACCCTTTCTCTTGGTCCCACCATCTTCTCTGTCTATCCAAGATATCTTTTCTTCTAGAAGCCTGCTTAATGCCTCTGTTCTCTTTGACTTTACTTTCCCCCAGGGAATAGAAATATCCTATGCTAATTCACCCAGAGAACCAAGGTTTTGTCCAAGTTCCTTTCCAGGTTTATCTAAACTTCTCCAGGTACCTTACTTTTCTCAGTAATTATTCCTTAAAGGTATACTATCACTTAATAAACTTTGTCTATGTTCTCTACTAAAACTTCTGTGTCAAATATAAATTCTTTTATATGCCAAATACAAGAACTGAGGTTCTGATGCTGTCAGAATCTTGGACCCATATTACTGGCAACAAGATAGGTGAAGTGTAAACATTATCCCCATTTAAAGACATATTTGTGTCACCAAGGGGCATATGGTTAGCCTGCCCCTGGAATTCAAATCTTGGGATTTTTCTACCCAATCAAAAGTCTCACTTAGTCCTGATACTATATGGAAATGTGTACTTGGTCCATTGCTGGATAGATGAATACAGGTAATCTTAATGTAGCACACCTGGCAAAGTGACCTCTGCTCTCATACAATCCCACCTTGAGCCTGTATTTAGCAGTTTCTATGCATCTGCGCAGAGATCCAGTTCCATGGCCTAATAACCAGGGATGGATATTTTGTGACAATTTTATGGCAAAATCATGGGGTAGAGAGGAGGAGAAAGGTGATACACCACACACTACTTACATAAAATGTGGTCAGTTTCTCTAAATCAAAATTCTGCCATCTTTTCCTCATTTCTGGTAAGTCCATCACTCCCACCTCTCTTCCCTCATAGTCACTCACAATTGCACTTGATTGCAGAGAAAAATTTAGCTTTCAACATTAGTTCGTAATTCCCACTCTGAAAAAGAAAACTCAGTGATTGGTGACTATTGCTGTTCCTTTGAATGTATGTCCCTTGGAGAGCAACATTCATTCAGTCACACCTGGAATGACTCATTAAGGAAAAATGTGATCAAAATTTTTCTTTACTTTTGTGTTTTATTTCCCTTTAGTGTCATGGAAGAGACTTCAGCCTTACAGAGCTTGAGGCAATCTCGATGAAGTCCTGTAATTATACTCCTGTGACTCTGAAACCATATTCTGCTTCTATGGATACATTTATGCATAGTCTACTTAAGAGAGTCCATGAAATGCTCCACACATGGCATTGCAGTCTGAAAGGCTGAATTTCTGCTGTCATTAAAGCCTATATTCTGTTTCATATTTCTGCCAGATAATAGAGATGAATTCAATATGTCTCTGCTTCCTTTTCATGTTTAAGAAAATTCCTACATCCTGATTCTATTCTCTTCTTCTCTAGGCTAAACAAGCTTATCATCTTCCTTAAACTGAAACTCATATTTTATTTTCTTCCCCTTTTATCATTTGCTTCGCTTTCCACTGACTCCTCCCATCCAATTCTTCCATATGCTCTTTTAAGTTTGCAGCCCTAAATTGTACCTAGTTTCTAATAAGGTTGATTTTTAACCTTGTAATATATGGTAAGAATTCATAATTTTTCTTCATTTTTACATTGATGACATATTAGTAACACATTAATATTATGGTTAAATTAAGAATTCCTCTTCTATATCATGGTACACTGGCTACTGAAATTAAAAGGAAGCCATGAAACAGCTATAAGGTATTCAAATTACATTCTTTTATATATTACTCACTGACAAATCTCAAATACATATAGCACTTTGAACTTTTCGTGGCAGAAACTTTGAGACCTATGTGTGACTCTACTCAAAAGCCCCTTAAAAACAGGACCAAGTATGTTATTTTCATAAATATGTGACCCTAACTCTGGCTCACTACTGTGAACCAAGGATGAACATTTGGTTGAAGGTCAACCAGCCAAAGCCTCTCACTTGAGAGTTTGAACTTGGAGCCACAGAAAGTATAGACAGTCAGTTGTGGTGATAGAGCTCTAATGTCAATGGATCTGGGGATCCTTTTAAGCCCTTTATGAGCAATCAAAATTATTAGAGAGAAGAGATCAAGAGAAGTAGAAATGGGAGTGGTCCTGGAGTTGCAAACAGAGAGAGGAAGAGAGGAAAGAAAAGAGCTGCCAATCCCAGTAACTTCCTTTCTGCTATTCTCATGAAACTTGGCCACATTTTGATTCATGTATCTGAGTGATTATATAGTATAAATGTACTACAGTTCCCTTCTTCACGTCAGCCAGTTTGAGCAGATTTCTAATTCTTGTAACTTAAAAGTTTCCAGGCAAGATCATCCTTACCTAAGGATGGCACACATATGAGACATGCAAGGCCACCCTGCCCCCACTCCCACTCTACAGTAGCAGGTGTTCTCATTGACTTCCCGCAGCCACCCACAGGGGGCCTTTCTGCTTCCATTGACAATGACAATGCCCCAACAGTGACTTGGAAATGGTTTTGCTCATTACTAGGTTTGTTAATAGGCAGCAGTGACCTGATGTGGACTTTCATTTTTTTAGACAAAGTATTTAGCAATTTGATATAAAAAAAGAAGGTTAGGTAAGAACACTTCTTAGCACTTTTGAGCAATGTCTGGCTTCTTTGCCATCCACTTAAGTGCATACTTAACAGGTCAGTCAATGGCTCTCAATTAAGAGTTCCAGTGGATAATTCCACTTACTAGTATACCCACAAGGCAATAATAAAGTGTAAGAATTGAAATTAGGAAAGGGTATTTGGGTCAAAGAGTGTCAAGTACGCTTTTGGGGGGATGTAGATTGTGATTCAGTACTAAGTAATAATTTTTAAAATATTCTTGAACACTCCATAACTCTTCTTTTGCTTATTTTCCCTAACCATTGTATGTATGTTATAGTAAAAGTACTTTAAACATTTTTTTAAAAGTAACAGAATGACCCAGATGAAATGGAGTATAGAAAATAGGAAAAGAGCATATCAAGTGCAAAAAAGAAGCAACAGCTACTGCTTAATATGCTCAGGAAACAAAATACTTGGAATGTGGATATTAAGAAGAATATTTGGTTAAATCTGATGAATGTGATAAATTAAAAAAGAAGTCATAACAGAGGGTGCAGTGAGTGAAGGGTAATGTGTACAGCATATGCAAAAGAGCGCACACAGAGGGGTGGCAGTCCGCATCTGAGTAGAGGAGGCGGCATGCTGGGCTGCAAAAGTGAGGCCAGATCATGAGAGCCCTTGAGTGCCAGGCTCCGGAGTTTTGACTTAATCTGGAAGTCAGCATGATATTTGGAAGTGAAATGGCAATGTGTCTTTTTATTGGGGGTAGGGAAGATGAGTTGGGTTCAGTATCATTGAAGGAGACAAAATGGCAACATTAAGAGGTGATGGCAGGAAGTGGGCTCAAATGAGAAAGACCTACACCACAATGGTGGTCATAGAAATGTAAAGAAAGGGTAAACTTGGAGTGACCTTGTAAATTAAGATTAGTAGCTGTGATGAGTGACTTGGTGTAGGGAAAAAGGTATTCATTCAATCAATTATTTAATAAACATATAGCAACAAATATATATTCTCTCATTCATTTGAGATTTTCCTGGGGAGACATAAAAGAAATGTCTATTCACTACAAATAGGGAGGGAACAGATGACAGAAAAATTTCATCATGTCCAACTTGAGGAATAAATGACTTTATTGGCATAACTTACAGGAACATGAAGGACTCACAGACAGCTATATCGTCGAATGTTCTGCCCCCAGTCAATTTTTTACTTCATATAATTTAGCACCACATACAGTTGGACAGGAAGGAGTGGTGACTGGAATCTCAGGAGAGGGTCTCCTGAAGGTCTTGTGACCCTCCCCCACCCAAGAGAGAATGTTAATAGCCCTATTACTATTATCATAGACCCAACTATCTTCTGCAGAATTTTCTTTATTTTATTTGCCAAGACTGCAGGCCAAGGTCTGTAGGTCATCACAATCCCTCTGCTTCCAAATGGCGATGGTTGTGTCAATCCCAGAGGAAACAGCTACACTGCACTGATACTATTATATCCAAGAAGAGTTATATTTGTTATCTACCAACGTAGAATCTAGCTATGTTGTACACAAAGAGAATTTTGATATGAACACCAGGTGCTTACAGAATTAATGAGGACTTGGAGGATCAAGCTTAGAAAGCTGACAGAGCAAAAAGTGCCCAGCAGCAGTCTTTCCAACCTAAGGTCTATGAGAAAAGGACGCTCTGTCACCCTCCAGACTGCATTACATATGATAACTTTCCTCCCCTTACATTTAATAGTACTGTGGGGTGCCATCTCAGGCAGAATGGAGAAAATTGTCACTCAAATCATTTTGAGTTACTGTAGGTTCAAACAAAGTACCCCAACTGAGAAAGGCTGCCTGTGGGTGGAACAGAATTCACCACGAAATGGTGGTCACAACTATATGCTATGTACTGGCAATATTCCTGTGTTATTGCTGCACTTGCTCAGGAGCATGAGAGTTCAAGTAACTGGGAAATCTTTAAACGGGATGCTATAAAATGGATCTTGAAAAAGATCTATCTGGGCTTTCAAGTCCAGCCCTGATGCTCCCCCTTACCCCACTGAAAAAAAAAAATATCCCAGTGTGGAAAGAAAGAAGGTTGAAGCGGCTTCACATGTTACAGAAATGGTGAGAAGCATGATGTGGCAGGGCACAGTGAGACTGGGGGTCAATGTGAGAAGATGAGGTAGGAAATGGAAACAGGCCATGAAGAGTATGGTATAGTCTAACAGAGGGTTAGACATGACCTTCAGGTTAGAGGGTTTAGACATGACCTTCAGGCCTTGCAAAGTCACTGAGGTTAGTAAAGTCTGAAAGTGATATAATAAGACTTGGTCACAATAGGAAGATTGATGGGGGATGAGTTGTAAGAAGGAAAGCCTGGAAGAGTAAGGAAAC
The DNA here is from genome assembly GCA_007922755.1 of Pedetes capensis. Classification (NCBI taxonomy): domain Eukaryota; kingdom Metazoa; phylum Chordata; class Mammalia; order Rodentia; family Pedetidae; genus Pedetes; species Pedetes capensis. The sequence continues at coordinate 24,062 of VMDO01012740.1, forward strand.
TGCTATTTGTATGTTATGTCAAGGACAATGGGCCTACATTCAGAAATGGAGACTCAAAGATGGTTCCATGGTTAGCATAGAGAGGCACAGCTTACAAGGGAAGAGTAAGGATTGAAACCACCAGGAAGCAGGGAAACCATCCAGGAGTGAATTTCAATCAGGTGATAAATGATAAGGTCTGGCAAAAAAGAGGTAGCAGTTAACAGTGGGGAGGAGAAGACATTGTAGCAATGACAATAAAGCCAAGGGAAGGGACACGAGTTCATCTCAGATCTATTACTTTATCCAGATATGTGTGACATAAAGAAAGAGAGGAAAGAGGCAAACATTGGGGGATACTCAAAGTTAAAGGATGAAAGGAGCCCACAAAGAGGACAGAGGAGCAAGAAGAGAATGTCAAAAGCACAATACTATGTGGGGTAGTCTGTGACACTGAAGGAAAGGAACAACTAAGAAAGAGAAAGTAATCACAAATTAGAAAAGTAATCACAAAAAGTAATTACAAATCAAAAAGTAATCACAAACCAGAAATATCTTCTCATTTATTTCCCCTAAACATTCCTGAAATCCTAATTCTGCCCTCCTTGAAATCTTCTTCACATGACATAGAATAATCTCATGTCCTTGCTTCCTTCTGTAAAAACCTTATTTACCCTTGAGATATTTCATTCTGATAGCACAAAAATATAATAGAGCTAAAAAGGTATGACCACATTGCTTGGCCTAATCTACCACCATTAGGAATTAATTTTTTCCAAACTATTCTTTAAAAATGTATTCAAGACTGGTATGGCTGTATTGCTCACAGTGTAAACAAAGTAGAGCAAAAAAGAGAAGATGGAGCTTGAGAGTACTTCAGTGATAACATCTTGAGCATGTGCAAGGCTGCATGTTTAATTTCCAGCACACACACACACACACACACACACACACACACACACACACACACAGATACCTGACAGACGAGCAAAGCTGGGATGTGCTTACCCATACTACGCTATAGCAGTATCTTCCATTGCAGATCAAATAGATGCATACAAAAATTTACACAAATTAAGGAATGTCAAAAAATAAGCCCTGTATATACTAGATAAAAACTGGAAGGGGTCATAGAATCTTGTAGATAATTAAGATTATAGTCAAGAGGTTATTTTGTATTTTTATTATGTCACATAGTTATTTATATTTTCATTTTTAAATGGTTAAAAATAGAACAAAGGTAAAATATAAAAGGTAGTTAGTTCTGTCATGCTGGTACAATGAGAAAAGAAGTTTCATTTGTTAAATTGCCATATAAATAAAACTTTAGAGTTAAATGCCACTGAGTAAATAAGATGCTTATACAATGTATTTTTATGAGCAAAAAGTCAAAATGGCCTGGTAAAGTAATATTTCAATTAAAAAAAGATGACTAGAAATATGGATGAGCACTCAAAGACTACAAATATTATTTTATAAACTTTTCAGGAGAGTAATACAGGGCTTTACTGTTTACATAGAAACAGCAGAGAATAAGAACAGCTCTGGAAAAAGAGATTTATTCATGTTTATTTGATGCCAGTCATGAAAATTATCACAAAATATTCTCTGGAACAGAAGCATATCATTTTTTAAAGAAGTGGTGCTGAGGATCAAACCCAGGGGCTTGCCAACGCTAGGCCCATGCTTCTACCACTGAGCTACATCCTCAGGCCCATTTTTTTTAAAAAAAAGCTTTAAGCCTCTTTCCCATCCCCAAACCTGATAGAAAAAAATTTCACAGAAAGAGAACAAGGGAAAACAATCCAAGTTTATGAAGGGAGCACATGAATATTTTGAAAAAATGAGAATGACAGTGGGCAAGAAGAAAATAGTTAACAGGCTGAAAAAGTATAGTAGAAAGGCTCTGTAGCATATAACTGGCTATTAGAAGCAAGACACTTTAAAGGTGAACTTGAATGAGAACAAGACTATGTGAAGGAAAATTCCCAGTTGGTAGCATAACAAGTGAAAAAGGTATTTTTGAGTGACACTGAGATTAAAGAAGAAAAAATTATTGGAGCCATTTAAAGTTATATGTATAATTTAATATTCTTTGTGCAAGTCTTTCATCTTTCCAAAGGAAAAAAATGTTTTATAAAAGCAAATATTTATATAAAAGATTCTCTTTTCATAACTTTTCTCCTTTTCTTTTTTCTTCTTCTTGAGACAGAGTCTTTCTAAGTAGCCCAGGCTGGCCTCAAACTCACAATTCTCCTGACCCAGCCTCCTGACTGCTGGGATTACAGGCCTGTACCACTACGTCTGGTTTCCTTTTGTCATAATTTCTAAATTGCTCCATTATCTCATTGTGTTTAATATAGTGTTTTTCAAGATGCTTGGTTGCAAAGGACAGTATTATAACTCAGATATGCCTAAACCAAAAAGGAGTGAATGTGCTCATTGTGGAATGCAGAATAATGTTCCCCCCAAAAGATGTCTATGCCCTCATTCCCAGAGCCTGGGAATGTACTTTCTTGCATAGCAAAAGAGACATTTGCTGAAATATTGAGTTAAAGATTTTGAGGTGATCTGATTGTCTTGTCCAGGCAGATCCAATTTAATCACAAAGGCCCTTATGAGAAATAAAAAAGGAGGCAAAGAGAAGAGTCAGAGTCAGGAAAGAGATGTGACTGTAGAAATAGAGGTCAGAGCGATGCAGAGCCACAAGCCAAGGAATGTGGGCAGCCCTCTTAGCAGCTAAAGAAGGCAAGGAAGTAGATTTTCCCCTGGGACCTCCAGAAGGAACAAAGCCATCTGGTCTGTAAACTAAAAGATAATGAATTCATTTTTTAGGCCACTAAGCTTTGCAGTAATGTTACAGTAGCAGTAGGAAACTAATTCATTTGTGTTACTGAGAAGTTCAGATATATATCTAAATTCTGGCCAGTTTATTCAGAGGGTTCAGGTGATGTGACTTTATTACAATAATCTCTAAGCAATGATTTCTGCTGCACTAGGCTCATTATCAGGCAGGTCCTCCTCACATCATAGAAAAAATGACCCAACCCACAGGTAGTTCAAGGCTTTTCTTTTCCTTAATGAATGGGGACCACTTGAGCTAAACTGGGTGGTGGCCTGACTTAGTGATGGCAATTTCTGAAGAAAAGCAAGAGCATCTTTCTCCCTCAAACTCCGGAAAAGCCCAAGTGATTATGTGATTTTCTTGGTACAGGTCACACCCTTTCAATAAACCTATCATTTGGCTAGAACTATGAGTACTTTAATTGGCCAGGCAGGTCTTAGTCATCTCATCCTTATGGTTGGGATGGAGTGGGGGAAAGCCAGCTCCATAGCAATCATATGGATTGGGTTCAAAGAAGTAAAATGAGTGCATTAGTTTAAAGGAAACAATATTGAACAATAAGAATCATAGGTACTACTGGGATAAAACATATTTTTAAAGTATACACTCAATATCAAATCAAAAAATTCAAAACTGATATTGTAACTTCCTTTGAATATTGATTATACAATTTTAAAACATTATTTTAAAATGAAACAACACCATACTTTGATTATATTTCTTATTTCATGAGTACCCTTAACGTGTGCCTCCTAATTATGGATATGGCTTCAAAATAAAGTGACCTAGTCTATATGAATAAATGAATGTGGCAGCTCAGCAGTTAGAAAGGCAATTATTAATTGGCAAAATAATTATAAAATGCAGTGTCTATGTGGCACTGTTTTCAACCTAAGGCAGGTTGCCTCCAAAAGGATCATGGTTCAAAAGGGGCTTGGGGACAATGGAGTACCAGAATGCTGAAAAGTTGATAGTTGGTAGAATCTGGGCTCTTCTAATAGAGTGGCTCTCCTCTTTCACTTACTGATCTGCTATTACGGAGTCCTCCCTAGAGCCTGGTCACCCCCAAGGAAAGTGGCAGTGGTGGAGAGGGTTTCTGGAAGGTAGTGAGGCCCAAGAAGCTGAAGTGGCCTCTAGGGTGTCGCTCTCATGAAGTGTCTTATGAAACAATTAAACAGTTTTCACTCTTTTCAGTGTATCTTCTAAAATTTCAAGGAAACATGGCCAACTCTGATGTGAATATGCCAATGGGAAAGGTTTTTCATTTACTCTAAAGACTTACTGGGTAGCACAAAGTTTGAAAGGTAATCTATCAGCTGGCTACAGTAGTCCACACCTATAATCCCAGCAACTCAGGAGGCTGAGGCAGGAGGATCATAAGTTTCTGGCCATAGGCAGCTTATGTAACTTAGCTAGACCCTGACTTAAAAATAAAAAAATAAAAAAATAAAAAATGGGCTGGGGAGTGCAGCCCAGTGGTAGAGCACTTGCAAAGTATGTGCAAGGTCCTGGGTTCAACACCCAAGTACCGGGAAAAAAAGTCCATCTATTATCTACAGCACTCTTATTTATCATTCCACAGGTCCTAGGAGGAGCTCAATAAGTAAATAATCAATGAATGAACTTGAAACTGCTGGCCTTCCTCACTTGTTGACTATAAACTTAACCATAAGGCTATACAAAAATGACACAGCTATTCTTTTTCATTCTGGTTTTGTCTGTTATCATCATCGACATGCATTTGATGTTTGCTGCTTTCAGATACTGCATTCGTGCTAAGGGTCTGAAGTAGGGGGTAAGGGAAAGATTAAGGCAGTTATAAGCAGCAATGATTCTACCATTACTGCAACAGAAAATAAACATGGATGTACACATGGACACACACACACAGTTAATATGGATTTTAAATGACCAAGATAATGCTGACTGGAATGCAGCCAGCAAAAATGTCATTCCTCTGCTCAAAGGAAAGATTAATGAATCAAAACCATGAAATATATATGAAGTCTTACCCAGGATATCAGTTATTTTTAGCATGAAAGAGTAACATGATGCTGCAGGTAGGGTTTGTGCCAATACCATAACCTGAATAAGTGCCAAGGAGAGCAGGGCTGGGATGTCTCAATCAACAAAAGCAGAGACAAAAACTCAGCATCCTCCAGAAGACAGAAACAGCTTTGCTCATGTGCAAAATTGAATGGCAAATGGGATGGAAGGAGTCACAAGTGTGAGGAGAGAACTTCTCCAGTATACTGATTGCTATGCAAATAACTGAACTCAGTCTAAAGTGCACTCTGCTTGTCAATTGAGGGAAGGTACCCAGCAGCTAGGATTTTTACTTCCCCTCCACCAAAGAGGGCCACTGGCTAAAACAAAAATCAAGGCAGATAATTAGCACTTGACAATCTCTTTCAAGTATGCAGACCAAAGATCAGTCCACAGACTCAGAACGTCAAATCCTGGGTCAGCTGCCAGCTCTGTGTTGGCTTGGCTCAATAAGTTAATCTTTAGAAGCCTATGGTTTCAAGGCTTTGGTTTCTTGTCTGTAAAATAACAGATACATGTATTTCACAACATTTTGAGAAGGTTTCAGTGAAGTAGCATATGTAAAATACTTACTATGGTGTCTAGTATATGGTAAGGGCTAAAGAAATAGTTAACTAGTGTTTCTCAGCCATAAGTATGACATAAACAAAGACATTAATGTTTGAAATCATTAAGCAATTTAATTAGTTTTATGTGTGCATATATAAAACTTATGGAACATGGATTGAAAGGTCTTATAACATGCATCCATGATACCAGTCCAGTCCCCACAGATATCAAAAAGTCTTGAGGCAATGAAAATGATAATCACACAGAGAAGTTTACTATTCTATGAAAAAACACAGCAACTCTGAAAAGAGAGTAAATCTGTAAGATATCTCATCACTTCTCCCCCACACTTGTTTCCACAGAAGGTGGACCCAGACAGATGCCCTGCTCACTAATTACCATAATTAAACTTTAATGTTAAAAAAGCTAATCACAAGTAAATTAAGCTGCCAGGAACAAAAGGAAGAGATTAAGAACAATATCTTTCTGCTGGAAGAATATCCATTGAATTTTCACCAAAATATAAATTTTAGTATTTTATTATATTTATATAAAAGGGAGGGAGAAGGAAAACTATTTAAATTAGTGTTTGACTAGCCTGTTTTTATAAATAAAGTTTTATTGGAACACAGCCACACACCTACGTTTACATATCTTCTATGGCCGCTTTGGGATTATGATGGCAGAGTTGAGTAATTGCCACAGAGACTCTGTTCACAAAGCCTAAGACATTCTATTCAGTCCTTTACAAAGTTTACTGACTTCTGAGTTAGTCAGTCCAAAGGAAATTCTCAAGCATGGTCACCCACTATGAAATACTTGTAAGTGGGCTACTCCCAACCTGTGATGACTTAAACACATCATTTAACTCTTATGCTGGCTTGTTTGTAAAAATTAATAATAACATTAATATTTGTGCAATATTTGTTATGCACTATGTATTTTCCTACCTGTTTTACATATATTACTAATTTGGTCCTCAGAATAGCCCTAAAACAGATTCTATTATCATTGCCATATTATACATTAGGAAACAAGGCAGTGTGATTCATAGGATTTGAGACAGGAACAGAACCAAGGTGTTATGGTTTGAATTTAAAATATCCCCCAAAGGTCATGTGTTTAAATGCTAGGTGTCCAGGTTGTAGTGCTCTTTTATGGAGGCTGTGGAACTTTGGGAGGTGAGAACTAAGTGGCAGAAGTAGGTCACTAGGAGCAGACCTTAGGAGGTTTCACAGGGGCCCCAGGTTCCAGTAAGCTCTGTCTCCACTTCTTGATATGATAATGTGAAGCATTCTGCTACAGGCCTTGCTGCTATGCCTCCCCACCACTACGGACTGATATCCTCTGAACCATGAACCCAAACAAATCTTTCTTGCTCTAAGCTGTTTCTGTCAGGCACTTTGCCACAGCAATGCACAAGCTGACACAGAAAACTGATACCAAAGAATGGGGTTGGTGTTGTGTGCCCATATCTGACCATCGGGTTCTTAAGCTTTGGAACTTGTTTGCAGGAGGTGTTTGGAAGCGTTTGTAGTTGTGGGTGGGAAAAGCCCTTGAATGCTGTAAGCAGAGCTTAATGAGTGGTTCTGGTGAGAGTTTGGGAGACCAGAACACTAAAAGACATGCAGACAGTAAAGATGGGGCTCAAAGTGTTTCAGAGGGAAATGAGGACACCATTGGGAATTGGACTAGAGGCCATTCAGGTTACATTCTGGCAGAGTTTGCCTGCAGTTTGCCCGTGTCTTAAAGAGTTGAATGAGGCTGAATTTAAAATTAATTAATTAATTAGTTAACTTGGCAAAGGAAATATCATGGCAAAATAATACTTAGGCTGTGTTGGCTATTACTGGATGCTTTTATCTGGATTTATATGTTTTTAAAAAGGTATAAAAACAGAGCAGAAATACTTTTAAAAACAAGCAGTTTGGCAGGAAAAAAGTTTCATGCTTAAAGTTGCAGATAAGTTCAGGCAAAAAGGTAGTAGTTGTCAAAGAAATAAATACCATTAAAGAGAAGCCACACTCTTGAACTGGAACAATATAAATGCCCTGGGGGCAAAGCAGGATTTGGTCAGACTCTTCCCATCAAAGGTCCCAGGGTATAAAATGGGAACCCATTTGAAAGACTGTCCTTTAAAATGACAGTGCCTGAAAAATAAGTGCTTCTGGGGCACCCTGCTGGAAGGAGTTTTCTGGCCTGGCACACAAAGGCCCCTGCAACCACAGTCCAATGGGAAGCTAACGCTTGAGCTGGCAAAACAAAAACAAAAACAAAAAACACATTAGCATCATCCACATGCTGCTGGGTTTACAGGCATGCAGAATGCAAGAGTCATGGCATTATAGAGGCTGCCACCAAGGTTGCATAGAATAGCCTGTGAGGCCAGAAAATGTGTACCAGGTCAGATTCCCAGTGGAGAGTTCCTGAAGGGCTGCTGTGTGAAGCTTTGAGGGTGGAGCCTAAGCTACAATTGAGACCCCAGGATGTTGGAGATGCCAGCAACATAAAATGTCTGCCAAGGGAAGCTACTTGCAACAAATTGAGCCAGCCTAAGGGGGCAATTCCACAGAGGTAGAGCTACCCAAGTCTGTCCAAGACCAGATGGTACCAGTGTGTATGCCGGATGCACAATATGGAGCTTCAGGATTTGTTTGTCCAGTTGGAAATTGTTCTTGCTTTGGACCAATCTTTCCTTTCTGTACCCTCATTCCTCCCTTTTGGAATGGGAATGTTTGCTCTTTGTCAATGTATGTGAGAAGTATGTAACTTTTAAAAAGAATTTGCAGGGGCTCACAGCTAAGAGATTGCTTTGAGTCTCAGTGGAGACTTTGAATGTGGACTTCTGAACAATGTTGGGATTATTAAGACTTTCAGAACCCCTGAAATTAGAATAAATGCATTTTGCATTTTGAGATGGCCATAAACCTTTAGGGGCTAGACTGGAGTGTTGTTGTTTGAATTTAAAGTGCTCCAGAAAGGTCATGTGTTTAAATGCTTGGTCCCCAGGTGGTGTGCTGTTTGGGAGGCCGTGGAACTTTTGGAGGTGGGACCTATATGGTGGATGTAGGTCACTGTGGGTGGGCCTTTGGAGGTTTTATGTGGGGCTCAGTTCTAGTAAGCTCTCTTTGTGCTTCTTGATGTCATGATATGAAGTCTTCCACCACAGGCCCTGTCACCTGGCCTCCCAACTACTATGGGCTGAAATCCTCTGAACCAGAGCAAAAAGCAATCTTTCCTTCCCGAAGTTGTTTTTGTCAGATATTTTGCCATAGCAATGCACATGCTAACTAACACTTCAGGAAAACTGAGTTCAAGATCTATGCTCTTAACCATGAAGCTAAACCCTTGAGCAAAAGAAGAGTCCCCATTGCATGATCTCCAGGATTTCATGTTGTGGCATTTTACCTTGAAAAATGTGTGAAGCTTTTGTTTTCCTCAGTGCAGATGTTGCCAACTCATGGCCCACCTGCGATGTCTTTCCACAGCTATGAGTTTTGGCCATATAGTCTTTGAGAATTAGAATTTAATTCTTGCCAGTGGGCAAGCCCTCCTCACCTAAACACAGATCCCTCCTTCTTGGCATAGCTCACTGAGCTCCCATTCAACTTGACCTTGGCCCAGGAAAGCATTTGAGATTTTATATAAATTTGGTAGAGGATAGGTGGTTGATGAGTATAGAAACACCTCAATGCATGATGGAGTTATGTCCCTATAAACCCATCATAGTGTGAAAATGCATTTAATTCACTTAACCTAGCTTAGCATATCATAGCTTTGTGCATGCTTAAATGCGCTAAGAATATCTACATTAGCCCACAGTTGCACACAATTGTCTAAAATCAGAACTATTTTATCATAAAGTGCTGAATACCTCATGTAATTTATTAAATACTGTACTAAACATGAACAGCAGAATGGCTGGTTCTATAATACCATTGTTTTGTGGAAAAATCCTAAATCTAACCAAGGTAAGTCAAAGACCTTCTGTACTAATATTGTATGTTGTTACTGTGTCAGGAGTGTGGCTTGATCTAATTGAAATCACTTTCTCAATACGATAGAGGGACCATAAAGAGGTGTTTGGACGGGGTGAGGGGAGGAAAAAGAAATATCTGACTGAAGTTTGGGCCTCTGGGCAAGCTCACAGCCTTCTGTAAGGGAGGAAAAGTGAGTGGGGAAGACAGTGAGGGGAGGAAGGGGGAAGGACTGGGTTGGGGACATAAAGGGAGGAAGAGATGGAGACGGAGGAAAGCCAGAGAAAAGGGAGCAGGGGGAAGGGAAGGGAAATAGGGTTAGAAGAAAGCCATAGGAGGAAAGGGATTGGGGGGCAGAAGAAGAAAGGTAGGGAAAGGTGAAAAAGAGAAGGAAAGAAGATGGGAAAGAAAGGAAGACAAGAAAGTTCAAGGCCAGCTTGGACAACATGGTAAGACCTCATTTAAAATAAATAGGGAGAAGGCATGTACCTCTGAAGGGGACATGCAGGAGCTTCCATGGCCCTAGATCTACACCAGTTTCAGGCCATGAGCAGTGAAGGCAGAGAGGTGAGAGCCATGTGCAGCAAGTCAGCCAAATACCACTAGAACGTACTTGAGATGCTATCTCACCACATTCCAGGTTGTCAAGGCCTCAGTTGGCTGCATCAGAGAAAGACAGAAAACAGAAGTAAAGGTGATGGTGCCTTGGGGTGGGAACTGGCAGAGGTTGGGGAGCAGGGGATATGCCAACATTCTCAAGAAGAACTTGGGGAGAACTGACAGTATAGCTCAGGGGTAGCAGGCTTGCCTAGCATGCTTCAGGTATGAGTTCTAACTGTAGCAAAATAAGGAAGGGAAGGGAAGGAAAGAAAAGGGAAGGGAAAGAAGGAAGGAAGGAGTGATGAATTGGAAGGAAGGAAGGAAGGAAGGAAGGAAGGAAGGAAGGAATGATGAATTGGAAGGAAGGAAGGAATAAACAAGCGAAGGAACTGAGGACCTGGAAGGAAAAGTCTTTGCAGGAGGCTGAAAGTGCTTTCTCATGTATAAATCAGTACCTGTTATACCAACAGAAAAATTATATGAGGAAAAAAGCCATCCACTTCTTTTTGCATTCTCAAGTGATAGCTTCATATTTAGCCATTGTTTCACCATGATGATACATCATTACAAGTAAACCAACCAAGCCTTTTCAGGAAAGTTTTACTAAGATACTCTTTAGGGTAAACATCATAGGCCATAAGAAAATGTAGCATAAGAAATGTCTGCTATGGTTGGATCTAAAACATCGTGCAAAGCCTCTTGTGTTGCAGGCTTGGTCCCCAGTGCAGTTGTCTTCAGAGGTGAGGCTTTTGGGAGGTGATGGGATCATGAGGCTGTGACTCATCAAAGGATTAGTCCATGGGTGGACTCATAGCTGAATAGGGTATTGGGAGGTGGTGGGAACTTTAGGAGGGAGGACTTAGGTGGAGGAAGCAGGTCATTTCCAGTGTGCCCTGGAAAGGGATCTTGTGTCCCTGGCCCCCTTTGCTTACTCTCTCTCTGTTTTCTGGCCACCCCAAAGTAAACAGTTCTGCTTCACCATAAGCTCTCTGCCATGATGTTCTACCTTGCCAGAGGCCCAGAAACAACAGAGCCAAGTGACCATGGACCAAAGCCTCTGAAACCATGAGCCCAAATAAATCCGTCCTCATTTTAAATTCCTTATTATGGGTATTTTGTCATAGTGATGGAAAGCTGACTAACAGAGAGTATTCCCAGGGAAAAAATATTCCAAGAAAAGTTGGAAGTTGATTTCCAAGGACGCATAGACCACCTCCCCTGATAATATCCTTTCACTCTGAGCCCCTCCCCATGAACAGTAGATTGAGAACTCTTAACTTAGATCATTAACAACATTCTCCCAAATTATATCTCCTACGTACTTGGAACACAAAGAATGACTGGGAATCTGAAATGTGCTGCATTGCAGCATATAAACCTTGCTATTTAATTTTTCAAAGAAATTATTGACATACACAAAAGAGAAAAAGCCCACATCTAAATGTATAGTTTATCACCTTGGGAATAATAGGTACTGAGGAGGATCAGGGCAGAAAATGACTGAAGACAGGGAGATCACACCTATTTAAATTACTTCTTACTATTTGTGCAAAGGTACCTGCACACATGTGTGCATGGGCATACACAAATACACACACACGCAAATCATGAGACAACTTGAACAAAACCTGGTGACAGTTTTCCTTTTGAATGATATAATTCTGTCTCTGCTATGTTTTATGTCTTATAGACAGAAGCTGTGACATTTGCAAGTGGTTCTCTCCCCTGTGGATGATCAGCTAAAAGGGCTCAGATGCTAAAGAAACAGTTGAGAGGGAAGAAAGTGAAGTTATTTTCAAGACCTACACTTCCATGCAGAATAGAAGTGGTGCTGCAGGACAAGGCTAGAGTGAGCCCCACTATGCTCTGTGGTGGCTTCTGTCAGTCACACTTTCAAAAGGGCAGAAATCAATTCCATGTGCCCACATGATAGAGTGAAATGCAGTTATTAAGAATGATGTCTGTGACTACTATTTACTGTGAAGCAAAGTGCCCATGCAATGAATAAAAACAAAATCAAGTCATAAAGCCGCATGTAGTCTGATCTCTATGCCAATATACAATGATATAGCTATGGATAAAGATATTGATTAGTGGATGTATTAACACATTTATGCACTCAGACATGCAAAGGCTAGGGTATAAGAACAAAAATTTTTAATGTGCTTATCTGGGTAATGAAATAATGGGAGATTTTTCTCTTCTTCCCTCCTTCCTTTATTTCATTCCTTTCTTCCTTCCTTTCCTTTCCTTTCCTTTCATTCTTTTGGAGTTATATATTATCCAAGTATTTTTAAATATAATGAACATTCATTATTTTTGAAATATGGAAAAAATTATACCTGGAAAAGAAAGACATTGGCATACTACAATGGGTCAATATAAGCATCTCCAGAATAAGAGAGGGCCAGAGTCTTGTCTTATGAGACACATTTGAAGAACTGTGCAATTTATATTGTGGGTAAATGAAGGCTTTGGAGAATGAGATAAGACTCTTCAAATATTCTGAAGACAAACCATGCAGAGGAGGGATTAGAATATATTGTAGGCAGCTTCAATGAGTAGAGCTAGGAACAACAGGTATAAAAACCAATGGAGCTTCCCTGATGCTAAGTAGAGGGGAAATTTGTCCTCATGAGAAGGGGTGCTAAAGAGTTGGTTAGGCCCCTCCTTAGTGGAGGTGAAGCCCCAGGAGATCATCTGCAAAAACACCTCTCCACATTTTGGATGACCGTGACCTAGCATAGAAGTGACTGTGGAGTTGGTTTTCCTTCTTTAAAGATATTCCTCAGAGCTGTGACATATACCCCACAATAATGTACCACAAAGCCATTAGCCCATCTTGAGGGACTACAGTATTTCAGGAATATGAAGAGTGTCTCAGCACCCGTGACAAGTAGCATCTGAAGACTTTCACTGTAATGCTTGGCCTGCTCCTTTCAATCATCTGCTTTGTGACTTCTTAGGTGCCAGGGATACTCACCACCCTCCCTTACCAAATTCCTCAGTTAAGGAAGAGAGAGAACTTGAGAGGAGGAGGGAAGCACAAAACCAAGGAAAGAGAAGAAAGGAAGGATGAGAGAGTGTACCAAACATGAAACATGACACAAATTAATACAAATATAAAAGCTTTTAGAAAACAATTGACGGCAAATTCAAAAGGCTTATTCACCTGCTTAAACAGTCAGCTACTTTTTTGTTCTTAGATGCTTCAAACACTGTCCTGCAACAAGTCAGAATTTTCAAATAGAAGGAAAAAGAAAAACCAGAACCAATGTGATCTTTATAATCACCCACTCTTCTAATTATCTATGTGACATTGAAGAAGTTACTTAATCCCTCTAAAACTCCATTTTTTCATGTACAAAATGAAAATTATAACCACCTAGGTTGTTGTGAGAATTAAATATCCTTATCACCCACTCTTCTAATTATCTACGTGACATTGAAGAAGTTACTTAATCCCTCTAAAACTCCACTTTTTCATGTACAAAATGAAAATTATAACCACCTAGGTTGTTGTGAGAATTAAATATCCTTATGTATATATAAGTATACTCATTAGATGTTGAATGATCCTAGCTTTAGTAGTAGGAGTATTAAGGAAAATTCGTTTGGTCTAGAGAGGAATAGGGCTAGGGTTTAGCTCAGGTGGTATACTGTTGCTCTGTGCTCTCTGAGGCCCTAGGTTCAATCCCCAGCACCACAAAAAATGGGAGAAGGACCTGGCAGCCCACTCCTGAAACAATCCAGGAGCAATCAGTCATTGGAAATGCTATCAATAGCAAAGAAGCACTAACAATAGTGCTGTGCCGGGCATGCCACAGTGTCAGGTAATGATGTTTCATCTGTTGTGCATAGGGTCACTATGAGTCAGACCCAACTCAACAAGCACCTAGCAACAACAGAGGGGAATAGGTTTGAAAATTTTCTAAGGTCCTATCTGAGACTGACATATACTAAACTCTTAAGTTCCACCAAATCTTTGAGTTACATCTGTGGATGACAAATTTTTGTAACGAACCACGTAGTAAAGTTAAGATTTGTAGACACAGTCTCTGTCACAACCACTCAACTTCTGCAGTAGTGGAAAAGCAATGGCAGATGATATGAAAATGAATGGGTAAAGCTGTGTCCCAGGAACACTTTATTTGCAAAAGCAGGCAGCAGGCCAGATTTGACTCAGAGGCAGTAATTTGTTGATCTCTGAGGGCTAGGTATCCCCAAGTTAGAAATAAAGAATCTATTGCTCCAGTGTTTAAGCAGCTTGCCTTGGGTCACACAGCTTGTAAGTGGCCTGAGATTTCAGCCTAGTGTTGTGTCTCAGAACTCATGTTCTTTCTTCATGCTGAGTTGGATTAATTGCATAATGCCTTCTGCAGCCCTTTAAAAGCAGGATTTATGGTTCAGAAGAATGACTTTATTCCACTAACCATACAGTTGTTCCATAACACAAATAGTGTCAAAATAAAATTTATCGTCTCCAAAGGGTTTGCTAGTATTACTTCAGTGAGAAGTTGGTCTTGCCAAACTTGAGTGGAGAATTATTACATGAATGTCAAAAAACAATTTTATCCTGAATTTCCTGAAAAACACTAGTAGATATTTTCTTGTTTGGGCTTTGATAACCCAGAGATTTGTCCTAAACATTCAGGGCATTGCCACTGAGAAGAGACTGATTGATTATTTACAGAACAAGAAATGGGAACTTGAAAATATCCATTCTTCCAACTTAATTACACTAAACATTACTTTCATTTAAAGACAGATTGCAGGCATTACAAAATATTTAGAGCAATTGTTTGTTTGAGTTTTGCAGTGCTGAGGATCAAACCCAGGGTCTTGTGCATGTGCTCTACCACTAAGCTATATCTCCAGCTAAAGAGAAGTAATTTTTTATTGGAGAGGAAAGGGGGAATGGAGAAAGGGAGTAACATAGGTCAATTGGAAATCTTTACCACAAATATACAGCCTACCCTTTACCCCATCATGCTCAAATTAAAGACTCCTTCACAGGGGAGAATGATTTGTTAACTATACTTTGTTAGGTGCCGTGGAATTGTGTCTGACTCATAGCGACCTTCATAAGGTTTTCAATGGCTGACTGCTTCAGGATTGCCTAGGGAGTGGATTGCCACGTCCTTCTCCCATTGTCTATACTTAGGAAGCAAAATAATGGGAAACAAATATTTTGAGTGATTCTGATTATTCTACCTTCACAAGTATCAGCAAAAGCAAAATTTCTTGGTTTCTTCACTTTGGCACTAAGCACACTTTGGGCTGGATAAATCTTGGGGGTGTGGCTGTCCTGACATTGTATGATGCAGCATCCCTGGCTTCTACCCCTAGATAAGAGTAGCACCCCACTCCCAACAATGGCAGTAAAAAATGTCTCCAGTCTTTACCAATGATTCCTCTGGGGGGAAAAATGCTCTGATAGAGAAGCACTGCATTAGAACATAATCTGTCTGGTACTTTATTCTAATATACAATCCTAAACAAACAAACTAACTAACTAACTGAAATGGAGATGATAAGTCCATGTGAAAACCTAGTCAGATCATTCTTGTGCTTTATTTAAGGGCCAGGAACTCACTCAAAGAGCCCACTTTCTTCTTAAAGGGTATCATTATCTTGACACTTTGAATTTACTACAAGGCTTAAGAATGCACTAAAATGATTTCTGAACATGTTTCTTATAATATTAAATGTCATTCATTGTAATAAGTTTCATGTCAACATTAATGCTCTAAGGATCAATAGTTTTCCTTGACATTTTTTCTTTTTCAATGTTTTTATACATTTTAAGTGGATTTTTCAAAAGCAATCTTTCAAGACATATCACCTCTAGCTTTCCCTAACTAAATTTCAATTACCTGAGGTATGTAATAAAAGTAACCAGTCCTCAAATAAATGTCACTTTAATGTCAATTAAAATATGACAAAGGTCCAGGTAGTAACAAGTGTTGGCCAAGATGTGGAGAAATTGGAACTATCATAAGTGCTAGTGGGATGGTAAAATGGTATGGCCACTTTGGCAAAGAGGTTGGCAGTTTCTGAAAAGGTAAACATAATTTATCATAAGACTCTGCAATTCTACTCTTAGGTATCTACCCAAGATGAATGAAAACATATGTCCATACAAAGACATGTACTCAAATGTTCATAACATCATGATTCATAAAAAGCTAAAAGGTAGATATAACTCAAATGTCCATTAACTAATGAAAAGATATACAAACTGTGATAGCTCATAAAATGGAATACTAATCAATAATAAAAAATAAATGAAGTAACAAAATATGCTACAGCACAGATAAGCTTTAAAACATTATGCTGAATGAAAAAAGACAAACACAAAATGTTACATATTACATGATCTCATTTCTCTGAAATGTTCAAAATAAGCAAGTCCATAGAGACAGCACATTATCTAGGGTTGGGTGTATATGTGGGGGATAGACATGAGGAGTTAACTGCTAATATGTAGGGGGCTTCTTTGAGGGGGTAATGAAAATATTCTAATATTAGATTATAGTGATTGTTGCAAAATTCTGTGAAGAAACTAAAACTATTGAACTTTATGGTTTATATGGATGAATTTTATGATGTATGATTGTTGTTGTTGTTAGGTGCCGTCGAGTCAGTATCCGACTCATAGTGACCCTCATAGGGTTTTCAATGGCTGAGTGTTTCGGGATTGCCTTGGGAGTGGATTGCCAGGCCCTTCTCCCATTTTTGAGCAGTGCAGCGCTCTACCCACTGAGCTAAATCCCAGCCCGTTGTTGTTAGGTGCCGTCAAGTCGGTATCCGACTCATAGCGACCCTCTGTACAACAGGGGAAACACTATTGTCAGTGCTTCTCTGCTGTTCATAGGGTTTTCAATGGCAGATTGATTTTTGGGAGGGGGTTGCCAGGTCTTTTTCCCAAGCCTACAGCTTCTGGTGTTCCCAGGTGGTCTCCCATCCAGGTACTAACCAAGCCTGACCCTGCTTAGCTTCTGAGATCTGACAGGATCAGATGGCACAGGGCTATGGCTGCAGGCTGATGTATGATTATATCTCATTAAAGTTGTCTATTTTTAATTTTTAATTAATTAATTTTTTTGTGGTACTTGGGGGTTGAATCCAGGGCCTCACACATACTTTGCAAGCACTCTACCACTGGGCTGAACCCCTAGCCCATTTTTATTTTTTATCTTGAGGCAGAGTCTTGCTAAGTTATACAGACTACCTCTGGTCTCAAACTTATGATCCTTCTACCTTAGCCTCCTGAGTCGTTGGGACTACAAGCATATGCTGCCGTACCCAACATCATTAAGGTTGTTTAGATGTAATCTTGCCTGAATAAAACATGACGTTTACCTACCAGGTTGTAAATTCAATATGTGAACTTCCACTACCTTTGTGTTCATCGGGCCTAAATGCAGATCTGAGCACTGAGAGATCTGCCCATATCTCTACATCCACTTGCAGTTTGAACATTCTTTGTATCCTCCAAATTAATGAGACTGGGACACAATATCAAGTCATACATGTTGTGATTCCATTGCTGTTGCAACACATAATGGAATCACACATTAATTTACTCATTCATATATGGGTATATTAGTTAGAAAGCATTTCCTCCTTTTGGTCGGATAGGTTTTAGTTAATTCTGTGGGGGTTTAGGAGAATTTAAAGTCCTCATATTCCAAAGAGTTCCTCTTTCTGTTCTGTTCCCAATTTGTTTTGCTTTGTTTGGCTTAGGCATTGATTCTAATAGTTCCTGTCAAATGTACACTAAACAAATGTGTTTTGGTGAATAGATTTTGATCAAGCTGGAGGGAAGATTCCAGTGGCTTTCCACAGGACTATGCTGTTATCAAGATCACTGAAGATATAGACTCAGGAGAGCAGATTATGGTGGGCCTGGCCTGGACCAACTTTCACAGGAAGATTAACCTGGATGGAGACTCTAGAAATAGTGAGGCACAGTAAGAGGCCTGGGGATGCATAACCTGAACAGGGCAGAATAGATTGGGTATGCTTTTGGTGTTGTCATGTGAGTAAAGACAGCCTTATATTTGCTGCTCCAGAGGAAAAAAATTAGGACCAACAGGAAGACATTACAAGGAGGCAGATTTTCTGTGCATATATTTAGAAGAACTTCCTCTGAAGACAGGGGACGTGCCTTAATACAGTAGTGAGCTTACAAAAAGCATTCAAATTAATGACAATATCAGGGGTTAGAAAACTTGTTCTTTAAAAGGTCAGAAAGTAAACGTTTTAGGCTTTGTCCCTATAGCAATAAAATAGTCACAGATAAAATAAAAATAAATGAAAGAGGCTATATCTCAGTAAAACTGCAATTATTGTTGTTAGGTGCCATCAAGTCAAGTCCAACTCATAGTGACCCTATGTACAACAGATGAAACACTACCCAGAACTGTGCAATGCCCAGCACTATTGTCAGTGCTTCTCTGCCATTCATAAAGTTTTCAATGGCTGATTGTTTTAGGGGAGTGCACTGCCAGGTCATTCTCCTAAGCCTACAGCACCTGGTATTCCCAGGTGGTCTCCCATCCAAGGACTAACCATGCCCAACCCTGCTTAGCTTCTGAGATCTGACAAGATCCAACACCAAAAGCCTATGGTTTTAGGCAAAATTGCAATTATGAACTCCAAAATTTGAATTTCATAAAATTTTCACATCATGAAATATATTACCCTTCTTGTAATTTTCTTCTCCAATAACTATCAGCTCATAGACTGTAAAAATACAAGCAATGAGCTGGATTTAGCCCACACGTCACAGTTTGCCATCCCCTGGATGAGATGACAGCATTTACTTCAGCTGTAACCCTGAGGTTGCATAAAGCCTGAGAGACATGACTTGTCCTTTTAAACTAATCACACCTTTGCCAATAATTACAACTATAGTTGTCATGAACTGAAACCAGAGTGTAGAGAATGTCTCACAGCAACAAAGTGGTAAACTGGGATTTGAGCCCAAGCAGTTTGGATCCAGAATCATTTCTCTATGTTTTCTTTTAGTGATTCTATGTCCTAAACCTCCAAGGCTGGCACTGTAGGCACACCTGTGCTATAAGGCAGAAAACTGAGGTGCAGAATTAGTAACAGACTCACCCACACTCACAAGAGTATAAGTACTGGAGCCAGAGTGTAACTCAGGCAATCTGACCCAAATGCCACACACTTAACCACATGCAACCGACTGCCAGGAAGCTAGTTTCACAGATGAGGTAGGCATGGCCACAGTCAAGGCAAAGATTGGCAGCTCACTGACTGCAAGTCTGGAAATGGCCATGGGCAATCTGGACCTAGTGATATCAAATGAATGAAAAAAATGAAAAGTAAGAAGACAATAAAAGCTGGATCTAGACAAGCAAGAAAAATGAACTCTTCCTCTTCCACAATTTGGTCAAGAAGAGAGGCCTGTTTTGATTTGTCTTCTATAAGATGAAGAGTAGCTGGACACTACTGGCACATCCCTGTAATCCCAGTGACTCTGGAGGCTGAGGCAGGAGGATCACGAGTTTGGAGCCAGAGACAGCCTGTGAACCTTAGCGAGACCCTATCTCAAAATAAAAAATAAAAAGGGGTAGGGAATGTGGCTCAGTGGTAGAGCACTTGTTGAGTATGAGCGACGCTCTGCCTTCAACCCCTAGTATTGCAATAAAATAAAACATAATATAACATTAAGAGCAATCAGTCTCATTAAAGGGTGCTGAATAAATTAATGCCAATAAATACTCAAAGTCTTTGTTGTTGTTGTTAGGTGCCATTGAGTCGGGTCTGACACTAAGTAGGAAAAAAAAGTCAAGTACAAGTACAGTGGGGTGGCTGATGTGTATTTAGTTTGCATTTATTAAACTGTCATCCTCCTAATGTCTGGGAGGCTTTGTGAATAAACAATAGTGTATTAATTATTCTCAGAATTATTAATATCACTCTGAGAACACCAAGTCTAAAGTCCAGGATGAAATGGTCACTCTCACTGAGATTTGGAAAGCCAAAGAATCAGAATCTTTGAAATCTCTTTCTTGCATTTGTCAACCTATAATCTTGTCACAGGAATGACAAGACCAATGTCAGCCTCTGCATTGCCTTTTGTTTTCTTGGTAGATTTTAAAACTCCTGCACATAGGAGTTCTTTTTGCATGGATGCATCTTCTGCATCCCAGAAGGTAGCATGGTCTCAAGGCAAAAAAAGGGACACATAAAGCAGGCAAGGTGAGCTGGTTAGGTGGAGGTCCCAGCCCAGAATGTAAGCAGGATACTGATTTGGGAACACCTGGGCCAGGAGGCCAATCCTGATCTCCAGACTGAGTTGTGTGTCTCTCTTATGCACCTCAGCAGCACGAGGCATCCTTCTCTCAGACTATTTAAGCCATTTTGAAATCACTAATCTGCTCATCTGGTTGACTGGACATTCCTGGAGAGCAAGGCTTTTGTGTCTTGATCTTGTCTGTAATTACTTTAAAACTGGGCAGACTGTGGGTTTCTAATTAACATTAAATGATCAGCATTGAACTCTTCTTGGTTTGGTCATGGATAAAATGAGAGAACAGGATGAGATAGTCGTTAGTGTCTCTTCTGGTCTCACAATTTGGGTAAAGACAACTCCTGTAGCTTCCAAGTAGGTTCTTATACAGGTGGCTCTTCTCCTGCTGTGAGAAAAGAAGGGGAGAGAGTCCTAAAGAGAAGGAAATATAGGACTTGATTCCTCTCTCCCTGGTGAGTGGACATCTCTTCTCTCAGACAGATCCATCTCCAAGCCATGCAGTTCTTATCACTCCCTTGTCATACTGCTCAATGAGTTCTCATCTTGCCCAGAGTAGTAGCCACAGTCTTCCCCATGACCTACAGATACTAGGCTGTCTGGACATTACCCCACTCCCCTCTGCCACCTCTATACCTGGCCAACTCCAGCCCAGACCACAAGTCTCCATATTGCTCCTGCAATTTACCATGTACCTTCTCACTTCAGAGTCTATTCCCTTGTGTTTCCCTCATGTTGAACTTTGTCTCCTAGATATCCTGATGGCTTGTGTTCTTGCCTCTTTCAGATGAAACAAAAGTCACATTCACCAGCACAACTATTCTAACTACCTTAATGACAATTTGGAATCCCCCAGAACTCTTCATTCTCTTTACTGACTTATTTTTCTCCATAATGATTTTTACTTTCCATCATAAGGCAGAAATTACTTCTACCTTATAGGCTCTTTAAATTGGGGCTATTGTCTGTCTTGATCACTGATGGTCCCAATACCTAGAATACTGACAGATGTGAAGTATGGGGTTCAATGAATGTTTTTGGGTGAATGAACACAACTAAGGCAGTACAATAAGAGTGGGATGGGGGCTCAGCTCATGAGCCTCAAACACCACTGCTTTTTCTGGTTGGCCTTTGTTTTGATGCTGTAATCTCATGTTCACAGCTTCATTCAGAGTCCACATTTTTTTCTTCCAGCTCTTTATTTTCTCAACCTCTGGTCATGCTTTCAGGACAGTGGGAGCTCCATCCTGAGGCAAATTAGTCAGGAGGTAAAGCAATGAGAAGGGAAAATACCAGCATGCACTAATGGAAGGCAAAAACTATTATCAACAGGGAAGGCATGGGGTTGACCACTGACCTTATTTGCTGATGTAGAAAAAGGACCAGGCACAAAATTTTCAATCCCAGGTACTTACAAAAGTTATTTTTTTTTTAGCTAATTATGGTTTGCAAACTCACTTTACAAATAAAACTTGAATGCATCCATCTATTACTCTCTCCTAGACTTACCTGGTGCTCACAGAGGCTGTCCAGACTTTGAAGTCTTTATGTCTAATGATTACATCCAATAATGTAATTCATTATAATGATAAGCAAGAGGCAGCAGGACTGAATGAAAACATCCAGGCTTTGGATAGAAATACTTATATCTCTTCATATGAAGAAGTAAAATCATAACACCTACTTTATGAATTTATTTTGGGATAATGAAATGGGATATTTTAAGACTGGGATATTGTCTATCACTATAATGGATAATAAATAGATGCCAGCTGCTGCCACCATCCCTACCACCATCACCATAATCGTTTTGTTATTGTAATTATTTGGAAGTGCTTATCTACCTAGGAGGCAATAAAAGAGGAGGGCCACCATGCAGAGAGAAACAGAGAAGAGGGAGTGTGACACAAGTTAAAGATGGCTGAGTCAACTAGTTCAAAGTTTCTCAAGCTTGGCATGATTAACATTTGAGGCTACATAATTTTCTACTACAGAGAGCTATCCTGCATATTGTTGGATGTTTAAGATCAAACATGGCCTCTACACATTAAATGCAACAGAAGCCATTTCAGTTGTGATGAACAAAAATGTCTCTTGTTGTTGTTGTTGTTGTTAGGTGCCACCAAGTCAGCATCTGATTCATAGCGACCTTGTGTACAACAGGGGAAACACTATTGTCAGTGCTTCTCTGCTGTTCATAAGGTTTTCAATGGCAGACTGATTTTGGGGAATGGGTTGCCAGGTCCGTCTCCCAAGCCTACAGCACCTGGTGTTCCCAGCTCATCTACCATCCAAGGACTAACCAGGCCCGACCTGCTTAGCTTCTGAGATCTCATGGGATTGGATACCACAGAGCTACGGCTGCAGGCTAAAATGTCTCTAGTAATTGCCAAATGTTCTTTGGGAGGAATGATAGTCCCAAGTTGAGAACTACTGATGTCTAATCAGGGAAGAAGAAACAGAAGGTAGTAAAAAATCAGATCTCACTCACATCTTTGCATAAGGGACAATATATCATTCTGGCTTAGATCAGGGGTAGTCAAACCATGAACCATGGGTCAAATCCAGCCTATCATCTGTTTATGTAAATAAAGTTTTATTGAAACATACACATCCTCATTCATTCACATATTGTCCATGACTGCTTTCTTGCTGCAGTAGCAAGCATGAGTAGTTTTGACAAAAACTGTTACACCTGTCATGCCTGAAATATTTATTATCTGGCCCTTCTCAGACAAAGTTTGTGGATTTTTGATTTTTATCTCAGAGTGCTTGTTTTTAAATGCTAGTTTAGCCATAATAACTAATAGGATTTGTTGAAAGATCCTTGAATTTCCTGCTGCCTCAGCTTCCCAATATCAATGAGGATGATAATAATGATGCCAAATCCACCGGGTTGTTGTGAAGATGAAATGAATAAAGACACATGATGTTTGAGAACAGTGACAGGAATGTCATAGGCACTCATTAAAAGTTTTTCATTATAATCCTCTTCAGGAGAAAACAAAGAAAACACAGCAATCATATCTTTAAAGAGGCTGATTTAAATATATCCAAAAACTCTGAAACTCTTCCCAGG
This sequence comes from Pedetes capensis, assembly GCA_007922755.1. Classification (NCBI taxonomy): domain Eukaryota; kingdom Metazoa; phylum Chordata; class Mammalia; order Rodentia; family Pedetidae; genus Pedetes; species Pedetes capensis. The sequence goes on from VMDO01012740.1 coordinate 47,422, forward strand.
GCTGGGGTGTAGCTCAGTGGTAGAATGCATGCTTAGTATGTATGAGGCCCAGAGTTTGATCCTTATGCACACACACACACACACACACACACACACACACACACACACACACAAATACCTGCCATAGAGAAGAATAAAATCTCTATGTTCAATAAACACAGAAATCTCTCTCCTTCAATCATTTCTCACTAATATTTGATGTGTTAATTTCAAAGAAAGAAGAGGAGAATAAAATGTCTTTGAAAAATATGAGCTTAAAATATCTGATGGAAAACCTACGAAAAGAAATGCAAATCTGCAATGAGACTGATATGGGCTTTATATACTTTCTGGCCATTTCAGACGAAAAAGGCCAGGCTTCCTTTTTTCATTTTCTCTTTCTTTATCTTATTTTAAAACTCCTCTGAAAGAATAAATTTCAAGTAATAATGTACATTGATGTGGGCCTGACTGTATAGACAGCCCCATCACAAATCCCCCACCCTGATTAGATCAGGAGCTTCACTATACAAGAGCACATGAAATTCTTGCCTGTCCCTTCACATTTGCTCAGGCTGTTTCTGCCTCTCCAATTCCTGTTTATTCTGCAGCTATCAGCTTAGGCACTACTTCTTTCCCAGTGGCCCTTGACAAGCTCTATAGACTACTTCTTCAAACATAGTAGGACTCAGAGGACTTCATCCCTCAACAAGGTGCTTGATCCTCACCCCCACTTGTATCTATTACTCAACTGCTGCTCCTGTGGCAGCCTTATTCCCCAACCAAAATGTCAATGATTTGTGGCAAGGACCTTCACATGTGCTTTTCATATGTATTTCTTGTTGTACCATGCCTAGAAGCTCCTTTTTTGGGGGGTCAGTACTTGGGGGTTAAATGCAGGGCCTAGCACATACTTTGCAAGAACTCTATCACTAGGCTGTACCTCCAGCCCATTTTTATTTTTTATCTTGAGACAGGGTCTTGCTCAATTACACATGCTACCTCTGGCCTTGAATCTGTGATCCTCCTGCCTCCACCCCCTGAGTCGCTGGGATTACAGGCATGAGCCATGGTGCCCAGAGAAAGGGAGCTCTTATAGACACCAAACACATTCATTAATTACAAATTATATTGGTTGACACCATACATATATACAGTACAGCACATAGCTAGATGATAGATAGATAGATAGATAGATAGATAGATAGATAGATAGATGCACAGATATGCTGCGATGGGGTTTAGCTTTCTTGGTAGCTGCTCCACACTCGCTAAGGACCAGAGTTCAGTTCCTAGCACCACAAAAACAGGAGAAGGACAGGTCATGGCAATCCACTCCCAAAAACAATCCTGAAACTATCAGCCATTGAAAACACAATGAGAGTCTCTATGCGTCAGACCCAACATGAAGGCACCTAACAACAACAACAACAACACAGATATAGACACATAGATGAAGATACTCCTACAAATTAATAAAAAGACAAACAACTTCCTAAGTAAATGTTTGCATGACTTGATAAACACTTTTCAAAAGTTTATGCAAAGTTATGACCAACACATATGAATACATCTTCCAATACATTAGGTATCAGGGAAATGCAAATGAAAACATACTGTTGATGTCATTATATACCCACCAGAATGGCTAAAATGAAAAAGACATAGAGCAAGGAGTAGAGCAACAGACACTTCAATACACAATTGATAGGATAACAGGTTAATATAGCCATTTTGGAAAAGTGTTTAAAGTTCTTACAAATTCTTAACCTAAGCACACTCTGTGACTCAGCAATTCTACTCCTTGGTTTACTCTTCATAGAAATGCATAGTTGTGTTCATTAAAAGGCACATGTCAGAATATTTAAAGTGTCAAAATCTAGCCCCCACCTAAATGCTGATTGACAGTGCAATGAATAAAGAAATAGCTAGGTTGTTTTAATGGAATATGACACAGCAATGAAAATGAAAGACTGTAATATCCTCATTAATATGGGTGAATTTTATGAACATAATATTGAGGGAAAGAAGTCCAACAGAAATGTGTACAATACCATTTATATACAGTACAAACCCTTGTTAAACAAAGCTATGATGCTAGAAGTTAAGACAGTGGTTATTCTTAATGGAGGGGAGTTTGAGGGGTCTACTCAGGAAAAACTCTCATTTTTTTCTTAATCTGAGTGTTGATTATAGGGTTGTGTTCAATTTGTGAAAATTCATTGTGTTGTTCAATTAAAATGTGTCTTTTTCCACATGTAGACCATTCTTCAATATAAAGTTAAAATTATTTTAGTTGATTTAAATGAGCATAAATAGGAGCCAATTAGCAATATTCAGCTTTATTTCCAGGTAGTGATTTCTGTTTTGTACATAGCTTATGGAGAAGAAAAGTTGTCATTCCCCAGGGAGAGAAATTTATAATGAAAGAACAGCTGTTGTGCTCAGACTGTCAGAAAAACCCTTCAATTCTCCAGCACCAGTTCACCACCTCCAGTATTTTGCTAAACATACTGGAACATGTCATTCTTTATACAGAGCTCACAGCACTTGAGAACTGCAAAGAACTGCATTTTATAGACAGGAAAATATACTCTAAAAGTCAAGTTGCTGGTCTGAGACCACATAGCCAATTCACAATTGAGGGCTGCAAATAATTGAATGTTCATGCGCCACCACGGCCCATTAATATGCTTGAAATCACAACTCCTTAGAAGATGGTAGTAGTAGCTGGGTCTGCGGGAGGTGATGAGATCCTAAGGGGAACCCTTGTCAACGGGATTAGTGCCCTTATGAATGTGTCCTAGAGAGCTCCTTGGCCTGTTCTGCCATATGAAAGATACCGCTCGCTCTCAGCAGACACCAAATCTGCCAGCCCTTGATCTTGGACTTCCTAGTTTCCCACACTGTGAGGAATAAAACATGTGTTGTTTGTAAGCCGCCCAGTCTGTGGCAGCTCAAGCATGCTAAGACAAGGTGGGATGGGGGGCCCAGGACTGCTTGCCCCCAGCTGCATTCCTGCCTCCTATACCTGCAAACAATACCAAGTTGACAGTACAGCTCCCCAGTTTACAGCCTTTCAGGGTAGCTCGCCATCCTGGGAGCTCAGATAAAGATGCAGGCCCACAACAAAGGCATCAAGAATTCTCCATCACTACACTCTTGTAATCTTGACAGAAATCTAATAAGAGGGAAGAGGTTTATTAATTTTCTTTGAGGCCAATTTTGTCCTTCAGACTGTGAGTATGTGCTAATTTCTACAGCTGAACAGCAGAATCACAATCTAGTACTTGGTTAGTAATTATATAGTACATTTTGTCATACAGTTCTTACACGCATTGGAGGGAAGAAAGGGAAAAATCTTACAAGTATTAATTCTTTGCCTTGTCATTTTTAAGGGAAAAAAGTCTGTATTTTGTATTCAAGGAAAACATATTTAAGCATGTGGGGACTTTGTGTTTCTCCTTGAACAAGGCTTTTGTATCTCTTCTCTGCTTAGTGCATACTAATGCCAGAAAGAGGTGAAGCTACCAAAGAGACCAAGTATTACATAACCCAGCCTTGGTAAACAGCCTCGCCTACCTGGGAGGCTTTCTGAATGTCGATACTCACCCTGAGTGATATCAACAGTGATCATGGAATTCTGAGAGGAGGGCATTGAGGGTATAAACTTGTACATCAAATGCAGCCTGCAGAGCAGGGCAGAACTGAGCCTGATTAGGAAACAGAGAAGTCAGCTTGGAAAGCCTGTGCCAACATATTCTGTGCTTCTCTCTTAGATTTCCCACCCAGCCTCCTACCCTTAGGCCTTTGGTGTTCTTGGTGTGCACCCTGTAAGATGACCCTCAATGAGTTACAGACTTTCATAATTCCCTCCCAGAGAGGATAAGGCCTGTGTCTTGCTTCTAACCAATAGAATATGGCAAAGGTGGTGGGATGTTATATAGGACCCCATCTTCACAGGTTGGAGTAAGACTCTCTTTCATGGGACCTCAAGGAAGTAAGCTGCCATGCTACAAGATGACCTCTGGGTAGCCTAGGAGAGGGCTGCATGAAAAAGACTACAGGTGGCCTCTAGGAGTGACAGTGGCCCCAGGTGAGAGTCAGCAAGAAGCCTAGGGACCTTAGTCCTACAGCACCAGGAAACAGTTCTGTCTACAGCTAGGTGAACTTGGAAGAGGACCCCAGTAAAAGAATGCAGCCCAGCCAACATTTGATTGCAGCCTGGTAAGATACTGAGCCAAGGATCAAGCTCGGCCATCCTGGATTCCTGACCCACAAAAACTGTGAGCAAATAAATCTGCATGGTCTTAAGCCACTGTGTTTGCTGTAACTTGTCAGATGACACTAGGAAATGGATATGGTGCTCTCAAAATTAACCTGACTTTGCGGAGCTCTCTCTTCTTATGTCTCACCCAGACCTTCCTGGCTTACTGCTACCATTTGGCTATGGAATGTCCCCCAAAGGCCCATGGATGGGAGATTTGGTCCTCAGCCCACAGTGCTATTGGGAAGTGGCGGAATCTTCAAGAGGTGGAGCCTAGGGGGGAGGTCTTTGGAGGAAAGCCCCTGAAGAGGTTTGTGAAACCTCTCTCTCTTTTTGTTTCCAAGCTGCCATAAGTTGAAAGGCTTTGCTCCGCTACAAACTCCCCACTATGATATCTACCTCATCACAAGGCCAAAAGCATGCACAGAAGTGGTCCACAACCACGGACTGAAACTTCCAAAAACTATAAGCCAAAATAAACTTTTCCTCTTTCTAAACTGATTATCTCAGGTATTTTGTGATAGTGACGGAAATCTGACTAACACTTGCCCTGCCTTTGAAACAGAGGTGTTTCCATCACCCTCTTTCCTCAGACATCCACACTCTGATTTCTCCAGAGTCTTAAAGAGAATTGCTTATTAATCTCTGCTAAGTTAATAATGAAACATTAATGACCTTAATATACATCCATTCCAGGGACATAAACTTCTCAATATAAGACCTCAGTATTTTTTCAGATGTGTTTCCTGAGTTGCTTATAGAGAAAACAAGAAACACATAAACACAAAACCATTCATTGGTCAAATATGTTTGGGAAATGGTAACTAAAGCAAAATTACGCAAGTTCCTTTACTATAGGAGTTTTAGAGACTTTAATGCCCTAAAGAAGTTTGTATCTAGCAGAGGAATATCAGTGCACAGTGCTTCCATAACACTTCATTACAGAACCATTTCTTCCCCCTTATTTAGCATGTATGTTGTGTGTGTGTGTGTGTGTGTGTGTGTGTGTGTGTGTGTGTAATCTCATAGGACATCATCTCCACAACACATAAATGCACATGAATCCATGCAGATATATATACAAACATGCATATATATATACACATATGATATATATGGAATGATTAGAAGATGCTTTAATGATGTCTATAAATGATAACAGTTATAACTAGAGTTATTATATAATAAAGGGCTTAAGGGTGTTTTGCCTCTATAATTTTTACTGTTTACAAATAATGTTTAGAAGGTTAAAAAGTAGGGAGAATAGCTAGCATGTACCTACTCAAGCTCAGAAATATTTTTACATTATTACAGAGTGATTATTCATAATACAATCAGATCAATAATTTTTTCACTATTCAAAAGGTGTCCACATGTTTCTATAAGACATTAGGCTGGGTGCAGTGGCGCACGCCTGTAATCCCAGCGGCTCTGGAGGCAGAGGCAGGAGGATCGCAAGTTTGAGACCAAAGGCAGTCTGCGTAACTTAGAGAGACTCTGTCTCAAAAAGTAAAAAAATGGGCTGGGGGTGCAATTCAGTAGTCCAGCACTTGCAAAGCATGCAAGTGCGAGGCCCTGGGTTCAACTCCCAGTACCATAAAAAAAGAAAAAAAAAAAGACATTAGCCAGCCCCATATATTTAAATTTTATATTTCATTTTTTAAAGTTGAAAGAAACATGTTTGGCATAGTAATTACTTTATGGTAGATCCACATGAACACTTTGTTTTACTGAATTCTGAAGCCACATTTACTGGGTAAAATTTGCCAGCTGGTGCTATAGTTGCTACTATGAGGAACTGGCAAATGCCATTATCAGAATTAACTACTGAACTAGGATTAATATAAATCTCATGATTTTGTTTATCCCTAACACTGAGTTCCAAATCCACTGGGTTGAGATTAGAGGCATGCTATCCATACTGTTTTTCTTCCACTATTTGTCATTCCTTGAAAATATCCAAACAACTACTTTTTCCCCAGTACTGTTCTACCACAATTCACAATGTCAGATCTGAGTTCTTTTTTAGGCTTTTTATGTAGTCTGTGTGCATTTTCTCCTATCCAAATCTCCAGGCCGTCTGTCATTGAATCCTCTACACACAAGGGGATTTTACACTTAAGTCCTTGGTCTTTTGGAAGCCTTCACCAAATGTAGCTTGTCCCTTCTGGCAGTTTTCTATGTCAGAAGAAGATTCTTTTAACTATCTATTATACCACCCTACTTTTGTAGAAACATCAATCTCCATTGCTTATTTGTTTTCCTGATATGTGAGAAATTGTTCAATCTTTCAGGTAATGAACCACCAAAATGTTTAGCTTTCTTTTGATAATCAAAAATAAGACTCTTAGCCGGGTGTGGTGGCGCACGCCTGTAATCCCAGCAGCTCGGGAGATGGAGGTGGGAGGATCGCAAGTTCGAGACCTGAGGCAGTCTGTGTAATTTAGTGAGACCCTGTCTCAAAAAGTAAAACATGGGCTGAGGGTGCAGGTCAGTGGTCCAGCACTTGCAAGGCCCTGAGTTTGATCCCCAGCACTTCAAATAATATTAATGACTGTTAATATTATCATCAGAAATACCCTTTCACTCCTTCAAAGCACTGAAATTTTCTGAATATTTCATCCATTCGCTCATTCTGAAACATAAGCCTTTGGAAAATGCCCATATAGATGCACAACCACATGAAAGTACAGCTAGGTGTTTTCATAGAACCATTAAATAAGGAATTAATTGCATCTCATCTTATTATACAATTTGGTTAAAATCTGATTTTCTTTTACCAATTAATTGTTCTATAGAAAATGACTTATGCTGCATTCCTGAAAAGAAAAAAACCCTAAAAATATCATCATTTGGGCTACATCAGGTAATTTCAAAAGCATAATTCACCAACTGTCTGAATAATGTCACAGTGAGAGGGAAGAATATTTATGGTGGCTCTTTTCTCACATCATAAATTTCACAGAACAAGGAAACTCGTTTCATACGCAGCAGAGAATACTGATGACATTTTCTAAGGTAAGAACTGTCAATTCCAGTGACATTAGGGGATTTCAAATATAATATAAAATGAAAAGCACTACTCCTAAGAGTCTACGGTCATATATTTCTCCCTCCCCATTAGAATCTAAATTTATCTCTAAAGAATTTAATAGATGAAACTAGTACTGTAAAAGCTGTGATCTAGGTGTCATCAGGCATGCGGAAGGTTTCAGGCGGCTTTGCTGTTCCCTCTCAGCCTGCTCGTGGATCTATACACCTCCTTCCTGTCTGTTAAATACTTACAGTGTGAAAGGCAGTGGGCAAAGGCATGCCTCAGAGAGAAGCCATGGAAAAGTGAAATAATTGAGTCATGACAAGTTCACCATCAATAAAACCATGGCCTGAAGATCTCCTGAAAAAGACTACTCTGCTAGTATGAAATTCTGAGTAAATATATTTGCAGTCCTCCTACAGTGTAGCTTCTGGGAACATGTGAGTTGGGGAAAAAAAAAGATACCATTAGCCTAGACAAGAGGAAAATGTTGTCAGCATTAACCTCCACTCAGTTATAACACACAGGTTGCATCTATAAGCAAGGAAAAATAAATGAAACAAACGAAAGCTTATTCGCATTCTCTGTGGCCTTAGCATGTGAGGGACCAGAGTTCCTGCTGGGCAGCAGGCTGTGGGAAACCAGAACAACTTCATCTTTTGGTTCTGTGCAAGTCTGTTCTGCACAAGGTGACTTAGCTCCTGAAAACAAGTAATGTGTGAAAGCAAGGAAAGATTTGCTGCAAGGAAGTCTCCTGTGGGTACCTTTAAATAAGCAGCCATTTAAATGAGAGGAAAGGCAAACAAATAAGTAAATAATTCACAGGACTTAAGTTGGACACAGTTTTAGAAGGCAATAAAATGTAATATTGATGGCTTTATAAAGAAACAATTCAGTTTTTGTATTGCTTAGCTGGGTTGTCCAAAAAAACTATGATAATACTACATGGACCTCCCACACTTACTTAGAAAAGCAGCTGGAATCCCTGCTGAAAGGGACATGCTCCTAAATTCTCTTTGAGTTATAATTCCCCAAAATTTTCTCATCATAAATAACTTCTAGAAGTCCAGATGCTTCCTCTTAGTTTTCTCTTCCCCGTGACTATGGATTCCTTCTGCATGCTTGGATATTTTCTTGTGACTTCGGGGTACATGGCGATTTCATTTTTGCTTCCAAGGTTTAGAAGTTCAATAGAGAGCTCTGTGTCTGATCTCTTCTCACAGATATCCACAGGTTAACTCGATAGCACCTAACAACAACAACTTCTCCTCAACTTTTTTCTTAAAATATGCCAGAAAAAAAACCACCTCCAGCTGAGGGATGCCAGCCAGAAACAAGAGCACTCCCTGGTGGACATGCACAGCATACCATCTAAACAGAAACAAGCAAAGTTTCTTCACTATCCAGAAGAGGTGCTAAGGAGGGGGACCACATATGCTTTTGTCCAAACCAGGAAGCTTTCAAGAGTGAACGCAGGGAGACAGATGTAAACCTGGACTGGGTGCAGTGTATACCCATCCTAGGTACCAAAGGCCATTCTAGGAATTAAATCTCCACTTATAAATAGAGTTAGAAATAGTGAGTCTGTGCTTGGGCAACTGAAGTAAAGTAAGAGATAGAGTTTGCTAACTTGCTGAGGGGAAAATGAGCACGAGGGACTTGCTAAATACCATTAACATCTTCTCATTGACTATGATGTCCTTATTCTATCTGCTCTCAGAGAAAGAAGCATGTTACCGATTGAAAGGATATGGTGTCTGTTCTCTGAGAAGTTCCAAAAAATAATGGGTTCAGTAACAATTTTCAAGTTGTAAGAACCTAATTTCTGTGTTAGGTTAGGTGTCATCGAGTCAGGTCCAACTCCTAGTGACCCTCGTAGGGTTTTCAATGGCTGATTGTTTTGAGATTGCTTCACAAGTGGATTGCCACATCCTTCTCCCATTTTTGTGGTGCTGGGGATCAAACCCCCAGAGAGTACAGCACAGAACTCTACCAACCTAGCTAAACCCCAGCCCCTAATTTCTATACAAATATATTAATGATCCAAATGCCATACTAAGGTATAAAATGGCTTTGATTTTACTTTTTATTTAAACCCCAGAATGTAAAGAGATATTCATGTTGCCAGCCAGCTTACTTAGAGCAAAAGATTATTAACAGGTTTTCTCTATTTTAAGACGTTGCTTGGAGAATATATTTCAATTAATGCTGCCAACAGCAAAATGACCTACAGAGGGAAGTTCGAGACTGCAGACATTTATAAAATAAATGAAATCATCAGATTATAACTGTAGAACTGGCAGGACTTAATATTACCTCGGCTTGAACAAAAAAATAGTACATACTAAGACAAAACAAATGGAAATCATCTTTCGTGAGTGCCAACAATTTAGATTTATGGGGTCATCTGTAAAAATTGCAATTTCTAATGGATTACTAAGCACATGTCTGAGGACTTTCCAGTTGTGTACCTTTTATTGTCATTTGAAGAACTAGACAATCAGAGTCTTAAATTCAAGTACAAAAATGGGGATATATTCAAGCCTTTGGTAAATGGATAATGTGTAGAGATTTATTAGGCAAACAGTATCTTTCAAGAGAGCTTTTATCAAGGGTGCAGGGTGTAGCCTGGTAGTGTACTTAGTATGCTTGAGGCTCTATATTCAATCCTCAGCAGCCCCCCAAAAGAATAATTACAGAAATTGCAAATTTTCATTGTTTCTTGTGTTCAAAGAAATGTCCTGAGAATGTCAATGGTAAATACAGATATTTCAACTGCTACGTATGTTGCTAAGGGACAAAAAAGGAATTTAAATGGATGTCAAAGCATTTTTCAAATCAAAACACTCGGAGATGACAATACTATTATTGCAAAGAAATGTCTAAAAAACACCTACTTTACAGATGAGGTGACCTGGGCATACAGGACTGGCAATCTAAACTAGGGCTAGGATCCTTTAGATAAGGCATGTCCAACCTGTGGCCCATAGGCAACATGAGGCCCAGATCAGCTAGTAATGGGGCCTCACAAAATCTTTAACATCATGCAGTTTTAGTATTTATTTTCTTCATGCCTCTCTTATTATGTATTTGCACTAAATATGTCACACAATTCATGTGGGGCTCAAGACGGTGCCTCTTTACTTGTCTCAGTTCAGAGAAGCAGAAAGGTTCAACACCCCACTTCAGACCCTAGCAGGCTGCCGAAATCCAGTTCTAAACTTCCCGCTGCCTTGGATCATCAGTTCGAATGCAGTTGGATAGACTCACAGTTGTGTTCATACCAATTTCACCCTAATTGTGTTTCCATGAAATTACACTGCATGGATTTTATTGCAATCAGGAGATGCCCACTGTCTTCTTAATGGAAACCTGGGGAAAGACCCTCACTTAGCAGATCTCAACTGAGGTTGATTATGCACCGCTCCCTCCAAGAGACACTTGGCAAAAATATCTGGAGCTATCTGCTCATGCTCCAAGCACAGAGGTGGGGAACGCAACTGATATCTGGTGGGCAGAGGCCAGGGACGTTGTCAAACATCCAACAATGCATGTGACAACCTCAACCACAAAGAATTGTTGTTGTTAGGTGCCATCAAGTCAGGTCTGACTCCTAGCAACCTGATCTACAGCAGAACAAAACACTCCTTCACACTGAACCATGCCCAACACTGTCAGTGATTCTCTGCTATTCATAGGGTTTTCAATGACTGTTTCAAGAAGGGCTGCCAGGTCTTTCTCCCATTTTTGTGGTGCTGGGGATCAAACCCAGGGTCTCAGAGTGCACAAAACATCACTCTACCATTTGAGCTAAATCCTAGCTCTAAAAATTTCCTAATATTTTGTTGTTGTTGTTGTTAGATGCCATCAAGGTGAGTTTGACTCATAGTGACCCTATGAACAACAAAACGAAACTCTACCCAACACTGTGCCATGCCTGATATTATTGTCAGTCCTTCTCTGCTATTCATTGGGTTTTTGATGGCTGATTGTTTCTGGAGTGGGCTGCCAGGTCCTTCTCCCAAGCTTACATCACCCAGTATTCCCAGGTGGTATCCCACGTAGGAGGGTAGGCCCAACCCTGCTTAGCTTGCAAGATCAGATGAGACTGGATGCCAGGGTGCATCCAGCCTAAAATGTCAATGGTGTTGAGGTTAAGAAATACTGTCTTAGACCTTAATACTGTATTTCCAAGTGATTTCTCAGGTTGGGTTCACCATTTGAAAATTAAACCAACCCAATTTATGTTGATGTCTACAGGCAGTAAAATCAGGTCCCTTTATAATTTATTTCTTTTACAATCTTTTTTGTTTTATTGGGTTTTGTGGTATCAAGGGATTGAATCCAGGGCCTCAAGCACACTTTGCAAGTTCTGTAACACTGATACACTCCCAGCCCACTGTTTTAATTTTTAGTTTTGATTCAGGGTCTCAGTGAGTTACACAGGCTGCCTCTGGCCTCAAACTTGAGATCCTCTTGCTTCTGCCTCCCAAGTGACCGGGACTACAGGCATGCACCACACATCCAGTGACAATCTTTCTTGATTGTGAGAATGCACTACATCTGGAGTTTACCGGTCCCCATTCAAAAGTTTGCAAGGTCAAGCCCAGCATGGTGGTGCATGCCTATAATCCCAGCAACTTGGGAGGTAGAGGCAGAAGGACTGCAAGTTCGAGAGCAGAAGCAGTCTGCATAATTTAGCGAGATGCTGTCTCAAAAAAGTAATTAAAAAAGTGGGCTGAAGGTGTATCTCAGTGGTACAGCACTTGCAAAGCATGCAAGCAGGAGGCCCTGGGTGCAACCCCCAGTACTGCAAAACAAAAAAACAGTTTGTAAGGTGTTTAGAAGGTGGTTCAGGTATAGGAAGGAAGGGAAGAAATTCTGAGGAAACTTCTTAAGAAGAAATGGCCAGCCTCTCATTGTTCACACCTCAGGGTGACCTTTAATGAGTCACATCATTGCAAAATTGTTCCCCTTGATAGAAACTATAACTACTTCTGACCAAAAGATAATGGAAAAGTTGATGGGATATTACCTCCATAGTTATATTACATAAGACAAGATGGTCAGCCAGGAACAATGGCACACACCTTCAATGCCAGTGTCTCAGGAGGCAGAGGCAGGACGATTGCAAGTTCGAGGCCAGAGGCAGCCTGCATAACTCAGCAAGACCCTGCCTCAAAAATACAAAGTAAAAAATGGGCTAGGGGTACGGCTCAGTGGTTGAGCACTTGCAAAAACCATGCATGAGGCTCTGGGTTCAACTCCTTAGTACTGCCAAAAAAAAAGAAAAAAGAAAAAAAAAAAAGAAAAGATAAGACTATTGTAGAAAATTGAAGGGAGAATTCTCATGCTGGCCTTGATGAGGCAAGCTGTCCTGTTGTGACCTGCCTATGCAGTGAAGCACATATCTGAGAACTGTGGGAGGCTTCTAGAGCCTAAAGGCAGCCTCCATCTGACAACCAGCAAGGATCCAGAGACCAACAAACTGCAGGAAATGATTTCTGCCAATGACCAGAGAAAGCACGGAAGAAGATCATTCCCCAGTCAAGTTTCAGATGATACTGCAGCCTTGGCTGACATCAGAATTGCAGGCTTGTAAGGCCCTGAGCAGAGAACCTATATAAGCCATGCTCAAACATGGCCCATGTAAACCATGAGGTAACAATATATGTGGTTTTAAGCCACTAACAATTTGTTTATGCAACTACAGAGGGTGAACACCTCATGTAAAGTGGTATCTGCAGGGCTAAAGGAAAAATGTGGAGCCATGTAATACTCTTTTATTGGTCTTCCTTCCTAAGAGAGTGAGTGTGTGTGTGTGTGTGTGTGTGTGTGTGTGTGTCTGTCTGTCTGTGTGTCACGGCAGGGGGAGCCAAATCTGGGAGTGATGTTTGATGTTCTAAACACTATAAAATGGCATCTAGAGGCCAAGTAGCAGTAGTCAATCCAAGAGACCTACATACAGAAAATTCCACAGTGTTCTACCAAACAGAAGTCTGGAAAGCCTCTAGACTTCAGCCTCATCTGTTGTCTCTGCAAACTGGCCAGATGACCACTGCGTGGGCAGAAATATGAGAGATGCTTTGCTTTACTTTTTCTTTTCTTTTTGGGACAAGGTCTCACTAAATTGCACAGGCTGCCTCTGGCCTCAAACTCGTAATCCTCCTGCCTCAGCCTCTTGAGTCCCTGGGATTATAAGCATTTGCTATCACATTTGGCAAGAGGTGCTCTCCCATGAAAAATAATCATAGATCGGAA
>VMDO01012741.1:0-60910 GCA_007922755.1 Pedetes capensis
ATGCCTAGATTCTGGGTTTAAAAAGAAAACATCTCTATGCCATTTTGAAGGGGGAAATAAAATCAAGGAAGAAAATATACACTTCTTGGTTTTCCCTTTCTTAAACTGACTTAAAATAGAATGTCCAAAACTAAATTTAAATTCTGTCTCCCCTTTAAACCAGCATCTCAAAATTGAAGTTTTAGTCTTAAGGAGAAAATGAAGTCCATTGAATAAGAAATACATTAAAACTTTTGGTTGCAAATACAAAATACAAGAACTTTGATATCTAGACTGAAGTTTTTCATGCACCTCTTAGAGTAGCTCCATCTATCTCCTTGACTTGAATATTAATTTGCCTAAATGACTGATAAATATTAAAAACTGAAGCATAATTTATGAAAAATCACTTTTATCACTTCATTTTAAGCCATATCCTACCATATCCAAAACATCATTCATAATGACTCAATTGTCAGTCATGACTCACAAAAGACACAAAAGATGTACTCATGCATCTGTCATTCCCTTGTATATCTCCCATATAATTTGTATTATGAATTATAGGAGATAATCTCTTCTCTGCTCCCAACTGGCCAAATTTACCAACTTTTACCTCCAGCTTTTTCTGTTGCTGAAGCCAATATTATCTTGAAAATTTCATAAATTGTGTTTTTTTAATGAATTGGTGACCCATTTCTAGTTTTTCCAATCCCTACCCTTCCTTATCTTCGTAACACATGAGTAATATCTTTAAATGTAAGTTTGTCATATTATTCATGTATCTTAAAATTTCTCCATGGCTTACAGTTCACTGAAAATAAAATTTACTTGGACACAGTAGTGCATGCCTGTAATACCAGCGAATCAAGAGACAGAAGCAGGAGAATTGCAAGTCTGAGGCCAGAGGTAGCCTGGGTAATTTAGCAAGCCCCTTTCCCAAGTTTAAAAATTAAAAAAGAAAAAGGGACAGAGGATGCAGCCTAGAGGTAAAGCAGTTGGCTAGCATGCATAAGGCCCTGAGTTCAACTTCCCAGTACCATAAAAAATATTCTAAACAGTTATTGTGGGAGTTGTTAATTGAGTCTATTAATTATCCACTTCCTTATAATCAAGTGGGGCTGGGAATTAGCTCAGTTGGTAGAGCGCCCCCTGCAGTCTCTGAGGTCTTGAGTTCGATTCCCAGCACTGCAAAAATGGGAGGACATGGCAATCCACTCCCAAGGCAATCCTGAAACAATCTGCCATTGAAAACCCTATGAGGGTTTCTATGAGGCAGACAAGACTTGAGGTCACCTAATAACAACAACAACATAATCAGGTGACATTCACATTCTTTAAGCCCCTGCGAACTTCATCCCCAAAAAACAAAAGACAAAAATAAGTTCTCTTTGCTATTTTCCACAGTGAAGTATCATTTCTCATCTATTCACTGTTACCTTGAATGCTGGAATGCTCTTTTTGCCATTTATTAAATAGCAGATTGCTTCTGGTATTTTAGATTTCAATTCAAAGATCACCTTCTTATAGAGGCCTTCCTATAATATCTCATATGAACTTATTCTCCCAGGTTACCTTGACGTGTCTTCTTATGCCTGTTTAATTTTAAACTGTTTACGGTTTTTACAGCCTCTAATTATCTTGTTTGTATGTTTCTGAGACAGATGTTTGTCTATTCTCTGTAATTGCAATACCAGGGCCATGAAGGGCAAGTAGTTTGTCTGAGGCTTGAACATTTCCTGACACAGAGTAGAAAGTTAATATGTGGTTATTAAATAAGAATATGATTAAAATAAACCAAAGGAGTTGATGATGGCTATTGTCGAATACAAACTGATTTCAGATGTTCAAAAAGGTTAGGGGTTATTTTGGTCTTCTTTCTGTTTTTATTTTTTATTTTTTTCAGTACTGGTGGGTTGAACCCAAGGCCACATACATGCTTAGCAAGCACACTACCACTGATCTATACCCCCAACACTTTTTCATTTCTTAATCTTATCTTTTTTAACCTTTTTAAAATGTTATTTCTATGATTATTTTTGTGTTGTCACCTCATTTTTTTACTGCAAAATTATTTTCTGTTTCTTTTTTTTATTCTTTACTTTTTAGAGTGAGCTATCTCTGAGCTTTTATTTCTCAGAAATTTACTGCAATATAGTTTTGTCTCTCTACAACTTAAAACATCAAAATTTTATATAAATCACTATGACAGGACTTCTGTTCTAGGTATTTGTATTAGCAATGTGATACCAATGAGCTATAGCCAGTTTAACTAGGGGTAGATGATCATCCATGAAATACACATTCCAAGGAAAATACTTAACTATATTAAAATAGCGTGTGACTCTATGGCAAAAATAACAAATTGTAATTTTATAGGACTTTTATAAAATAAAGATATCTATTTTCACAGAAAGATAGTTTTGAAATGTCAGAAATGATCACTTGACAAGACTAAAAGTAATAAATATATATTTTATAAAATATAAAAATGTTATAATCTTTATTACATAACAATCATGGTTAAAATAGAAATACAATGGAAAGAATACAAGGAATTATACAAGCTTCTGGGACAAGAAGAAAATGTGTAATCAGAGGGGAGAAGTAGGAAGTAGTGTCCAGTAAATAATATCAAGGAATTACAAAGATGATATAATTTTCACTGATAAATTTTGTAAAGGCTGAAAAGAACATGGGTCACCTTAAAAAGAGACCTGAAGGATCATATCTCTATATTTTGTATGAGATAATTAAATAAAAACTAATTTAAAAAGTTAACAGATATATATGCTTAAATATGTAAATTTAATGTGCATCTAACACAAGTTATAGAATAATTCATTTGTGTTGTTAAGTGCCCTTGAATTGAATTTGACTCATAATGACTTTAGGTACAACAGAACGAAACAGTCCCCAACAATGTGCCATGCCCAGCACGATGCCAGTGCTTCTCCACTATTCGTAGGGTTTTCAAAGGCAGATTGTGTCAAGAATGGATTGCCAGGTCCTTCTCCCTATATAGAAGAACAGAATAAATTAAATGGGCTGTGAATATTGCTATAATATGTTATCTATTGTAGAGTAAAAACAAGAAGTCTGAGACTAAGAAATTGCATAAGTTGCTTGGACTATTTGGGACATAAACTTCCCCCAGCATTTCCTATGCTCAGTGATAATGTCATAAGACATGGAGCATGGTTTCAATTGTTTTTTTGCTAAGACCATACTCAAGAGTCAATTTAATATCCAAAAGGTAAATCCATAAAAGGTTGTATGATGCTGTACCACCTTGCAATATTCCAAACTTCCTTTGGCTCTATCCTAACATTGGCAATTTTGTTTATTACACCTAGAAATGTGAGTTTGAAATTGGACAAATTAAGTCTCACCAGAGAAATTGTCCATAATTACCGTATAACAGTGGACCTAGAAAATAACTCCTTAAAGCTTGTAACCCCTTCTTTTTCTCCCTAAATAGGAAAACTTCAGTTCTGACATGGCTTGGGGAAATACCACCCAGGTCACTGAGTTCATTCTCATAGGAGTCTCAGACCGTCCAGAGCTGCAGGTCCCCCTCTTTCTGGTCTTCCTGGTCATCTATGATCTGACTGTGATGGGGAACGTGGCCATCATCACCCTGACCACTGTTGACTCTCGACTCCATACCCCTATGTATTTCTTCCTCCGACATCTGGCAGTCATCAACCTTGGCAACTCCACTGTCATAGCTCCTAAAATGCTGATCAATTTCTTAGCAAATAAGAAAACCACTTCATACTATGAGTGTGCCACCCAATTGGGTGGATTCCTATTTTTTATTGTAGCTGAGGTTTGCATGCTGGCTGTGATGGCCTATGACCGCTATGTGGCCATTTGCAACCCCCTACTCTACATGGTGGTAGTGTCTAGGCGGATCTGCCTCCTGCTGGTGTCCCTCACATACCTCTATGGGCTTTCTACAGCTATTGTTGTTTCATATTGTGTGTTCTCTGTGTCTTTTTGCTCTTCCAATGTCATCAATCATTTTTACTGTGATAATTTACCTCTGTTAGCATTGTCCTGCTCTGATACTTATATTCCAGAAACGATAGTCTTTATATCTGCAGGTACAAATATGTTTTGTTCTATGAGTATTGTTCTGGTGTCTTATTTCAACATTGCTTTGTCTATTCTACGGATACATTCCTCTGAAGGAAGGAAAAAAGCCTTTTCCACCTGTGCTTCACATATAGTGGCTGTCATAGTTTTCTATGGGACACTGCTATTCATGTATTTGCAACCTCGAACCAACCACTTACTAGACACTGATAAAATTGCCTCTGTGTTTTACACACTGGTGATTCCTATGTTGAATCCCATGATCTACAGCTTGCGAAATACAGATGTGAAAGGTGCGCTAAAGAGATTCATGGCTAATCCATACTATGCTTTTAAACAAAAGTAGTTTTAGAACCCTTTAGGGAACTGAAAATATGGTCAAAATTGTATGGTTTTATCTAATGTAAAGAACGGTTAGGTGACTGGCTTCCAGGTTTGAAAACATCCATGGGATTCAAGAGTAGCTTGGATTTGAGGAGCACTAACTTAAAGAACTAAGGGAAGCTCTTTGAGTTGGGAGGATGCCCAGAAGGAAGGTGCTGTTATCCAACTTTTCGTGGAAGTATGCAGGTAGTCAGTTTGGAAGAAATATTTCCAGGAGTAAGAAAAGATAAAAATAAAATGTTAGGTTAAGTTGAATGAGCATGACATGATGGCACATGCCTATAATTCAAGCACTTGGGATTCTCAGTTCAATTCCCACACTACTAAACATGTCTAATAGAACTGAACTATTAAGTAAATGGATGGGAGATTTGGAACCAGGTTTCGAATTGTCAGGGGAGAAGTTTTATAGTTTGAATATAGAATGGTCCCCAGGTTTCCATGTTTAATGCTTGGTCCCCAGTCGTGCCCTTTTGGGCCTCCATGAAACTTTGGGAGGTGGGACTTAGTTGGTAGATGTGAGTCACTGGGGACAGGCCTCTGGAGGTGTTTTTTTTTTTTTAACCTGATCCTTTGTTTTTGTTGGTCTCTCTGCTTCTTCCTGCTGTGATTCGAGGGTCCTTTGCCACAGGTCCTGCTCCTGCTCCATCATGTCTCCCTGCAAACATGGAATGAACCCCTGAAATCATGAGCTAAAATAGATCTTCCTCCCTTAAGTTGCTCTGTAAGGTACTGCGTCACAGTGATGTGAAAGGTAACTCATACAAGGAGGTAACAGATAATCAGAGGGCAGTGTCTAGAGTGATACATGTGACAGTGGACTGTACTAGAGACAGAATGAACTCAGGCTCCCATTAATATATACACAGAAGTTTACAAATGGAAGTAGTAGTAGATCACACACACACACACACACACACACACACACACACAAAGTATAAATGCCTGTCTCCTTGCTCCATCAGCTAAGAAGGACTAGAAATAAGTGGACATCTCAGTAGCAACAAACACACTGAAAACACAAATAATGGTTTATAATAATCTTTTTCAATAAAAGGAATCAAGGCTTCTCTGAGGCTTGGCCAGGACAGTGCCAAAAAGTTTTAATGTTTCCAGAGATTACTATAGTGACAATAGGAAGGTTTAATTGCAAGACACGATGAAAGAGAAAGAGAGAAAATAAGAGAAGGAAGGAAGGAAGAAAGGAAGGTAGGAAGGAAGGAAGGAGGGAAGAAAGGAAAGAAGGGAGAGAAAGCAATGATGGAGATCATTCAAAATAACAGGAGTCAACTGAAAAGATTTACAGTGGATAAAGCCAGAACAATTTGAATTTTGAAAATGTAGAATTATAGTATTGAATTACTTTCCTAAGTACAAAATAAGTTTCTATACCATACTAGGGCTGGGATTTAGCTCAGTTGGTAAAGTGTTGCTGTGTGCTCTTTGAGACCCTGGGTTAGATCCTCAGCACTGCAAAAAAGGGAGAATGTTGTGGCAACCCATTCCCAAAACAATATGACATTGAAAACCCTATGAGGATCACTGTGAGTGGGACCCGACTCAACAGCATCTAATAACAACAATATCACAGTAAGTATAATAAATCCTTATATAATTATGAGTAAGGAGAGACAGACAATTGTTCCATAACAGAAAAGTTCCCAGTAATTTATGTATATTCTCTGCCCTTGAGGATATGAATACTAACCCCCACTCTGTCTACATGAGTTGCATTTTGTGATTTTTTTCCAAAAAAATACAGTATAGAGGGTTGCAGGGAGTAACTTCACAGTGGACAAACCTGACAAGCACTACAGCCAGGTAATAAGATTAACAGTACCCATGGTAAATTACATTGGTAGTATGTGCACTTGTCATGAATTAAGTCAAATGTAAATTCAGTCCTATGATTTTCTTTCTTAAACCAATAGGCATAATCCAATCATGAAAAAAAGCAATGAGGAAAATCCCAACTGAGGGACATTTCAAAAAGTACTTGATCAATCCACTCTTCAACACTAGCCTAAAAATAAGAAAAGTCTGAGAAATTATGGCAGCCTAGAGAAGTTTGAGGAAGTATGGTACCCAGAGGCAAAAGTCTATTCTAGATGAGATTCTGGAACATCTACAGATATTGAGTGAAGACTAAAGAAATCTGTATAAAGGATGGACTCTGTTGATAAGGGCAACAAAAAATATCTGATGTTTATCAAATACTTGGGCTACTGAGACTTACTGTGGCTTCTCCCCTGCCTCTTCCTCAGGATTATAGCAAGTTTTATTTTTTATTTCTTTAACTTTTTTATTAGTAATTTTTAGTATACAACTTAATGGTTCTCATTATGGGTTCACATTCATGCATTTTATTTTACATTGCTCATGCTAACTTCCCCCTACCCTCTCTTGACCCTCCTCCCGCATCACCCCCTACTCACCTGTGGTCTTCTTTCTAACAACTCAAAATTTATGTAGCCATATCTTGTATTTTCTTTTCCATAAAAACCTGATCCTTTTTATTCTGGAGAAGACAGATTAGCATATTAGGTCCTCAAGAAACAGCTCTTTGACTCTTGACAGAACTATTAACTAGTATTATTAACTAGTGGTATTCAATAACCAAGACCTGGACAGTAGTTATGCTGGTTACAACTAGGACACTATTGTTTCTAAGGAGTTTCAACTGATGTAAAAGGGAAAAATACCTCCATGTTCATGTGTGTGTGTGTGACCTATGTTAATACACACATCTGTACTTATTCTTCTATCTGTCTAACTACTTACCATCCATCTCAGTTTACTTGAGTACATACCCGTAACGCTGACTGTAATCCAGTAACACACAATTGTTTCTAGTCTTCAGATTGATTACTTTCAATGAAGGTGATGGAAAACCTGTCTCTCTTCTCTATTTTCTCATTACTTATCTTGTCAAGATAGTATGGAGTTTTAAAATTGTCAGCCATTGGTCACCTCCACATAATTAAAACTGTCTCAAAGCACTATCTGAAACTGTGATCATGTATTTCATAATCCCATGCAGTTTAGTAATATTGTGCCTTTAATTTTCCAACCTGCATCACGAAGATCTGATGTGCCAATAAAATCTGTCTTAGGAACACTGCTCCTGTCTATGATTGAAGTCCCATTAAAAAACCCAGACTCACTTATATATCCTATTAAAGGCCACTTTATTTCTTGTGAAGTCACTCATGAAACCAACTTCACCAGTGTTTGCATTAAATTGTAATTCTTGCTATTAAAAATATTTTCAGCTGGGAAAATTCTAGAAATCTCTTATTTCATATATATATATATATATATATATATATATATATATATATGACATAATTTCTAAAATTTATAACAGTCATTTTGTATTTTGTATGAAATACATAATTTCTCCAAATATCAGCATGACATTTATTTCAGTGACAGACATAGGATCTAAGAATTACTTACTTATTACTGTTATCATAATTTTCTCTAATTATGAGGAAGTCTCTAAACTATTTAACATAATCACTTTGTTTAGATAAGCCCTGCCATAAAGCTCTCATATATTAATCCTCTCTGACAACTCAGAAGGCAATGTGAGATTAATAAATATCCCAGGAGAGCCATTCAGGAGGATCTGAGATAAAAGTAGACTTTGTTTCAAACCCTCTGGATCTTTAAAATGAGGACTAAATCATTACAAATTCAACCTGCGCAAATCAAAGTGGGAGAGAAATGTTGAAGAAGTGCATATCCTTTGTTAGAGTAGTGGGAGCCCAAGCCTTGGCTGAAAATGACTTCTTTGTGGTTTTCCCCTGTGGTTTTCCATGTCTCTTGACTGAGTACATTAGATAGACTATCACTACCACAAAGTTAAGAAATTGAAACGTCAGCTGGGTATTGTGGTGCATGGCTATAATCCCAGCACTTTTGATGCTAAAGGGGGATGATTGCAAGTTTGAGATCAGCCTAGGCTACATTGTGAATCCCTGAAAACAGAAAAAGGAAACAACCAAGTGTGTGTGTGTGTGTGTGTGTGTGTGTGTGTGTGTGTGAGAGAGAGAGAGAGAGAGAGAGAGAGAGAGAGAGAGAGGCAGAGACAGAGAGATAGAGACAGAGACAGACAGAGAAAAAAAAAGAAATTGAAATTTCAAAAAAGTTTTTCCTTTGAAATTTTATACGAAATGAAATGTAAGCAAATAGGATAATGCCTGTGCTCCATCAAATATTAGGACTGTGAGTGAGCACTTGTTGTTTATTTAGTTCTTTCTTCAATGACTCAGGTAGGGTCCCAAAGCATTTTAACAAAATAGCCATGGGAATACAGGATACTTGTATATTGTGCTCTTTCAAAAATATTTGTTGGATATTTAATTCATACAAGAAATATTTTTAGGTTCTGATAATAGAGTGAAGAATAAAAGTTTCTCCCATTGTGGGACTTCTATTATACTGTGAAGACTATTAGAAAAGTGCATTAAAGTAGTTTCAGAGACTGAGCAGGGCTAAGGACTGTGTGGAGAACGAGTGTTCCTGACAGAGGGAGGAGCAGATGTACAAATCTGCAGAATAGAACACAATCACTATGTTTTATAAACCGCTAAAATACCAATGTGGCTGGAGTGTGCTGTTCCAGGCAGAGAGTGCAAGGGGTGATTCTATAGCAGAAGATAATCCTTTGAAACAATGAAACAATAACTGTCTTTGTAATATTGATCCAAAAGTAAGCAGCTGAGTGAACCTAGGCAAGTCATTACCATGTAGACAGTTCCTCAGGGACACTGAGTTCGAATAGTATGTTGAAATGATTCTACTGGAGATCAGCACTGCTCATCAATGTTGATTCCTCCACCATATAAGGAAGTATGGAATCAATAAAGCCCCTTCTTTATCCTTTCATACAGTGGGCTGCTAATGAGAATAGATAAAACTGGTAAATCAAACTTAATCAGTACATTATTCTGTACTTATTGGTAAATTATCCGGAGGGCTTTTTTTTCAAATTTCTCCCATTTAGTGATAAGAAATATGAGACATCCAAGATGGTGTTTTCCCCCTTTAACATGGTGATAAATCCATTAGTTGACACTGGACATCATTTTCTGTACTTCATTACGTAATTCTTTTAGTAACTGGCAACAGGACCACATGCTACAGTAAACAATGAGGTCTCATATCCCCTCAGATTCATTATTTTCCTGAAATTTAGAATAGTTACATAGATAGGGAGATCTGCAGCTATACCACTGTGGCATCCAATCCCGTCAGATCATAGAAAGTAAGGAGAGTCAGGCCTGGTTAGTTCTTAGATGGGAGACCACCTGGGAACACCAAGTATGGTAGGGTTGGGAGAAGGACCCAGCAACCCACTCCCAAAGAACAATCAGCCACTGAAAACCCTACAAATAGCAGAGAAGCATTGACAAAAGTGTTTTATCTGTTGTACATAGGGTTGTCATGAGTCAGACACCAACTGGACGGCTCCCAACAATAAGAATTACATAGGGAAATCTTTAAATCCATTGAAAGCAAGAAAGAATTGGATTTTTTTATTGGAAAATTTTAATGCACAGCTTAATGTGTTTCATTCTGACATGCATTTCATTGTGACATTTCCATATATGCATTTCATTGTACATTGCACAGATAAGTTCCTCCTTACCCTCTTGTGCACTTTCTCCCCTTCTCTCCCTCACCAAAGGCCTCTCTT
Source organism: Pedetes capensis (assembly GCA_007922755.1). Taxonomy (NCBI): domain Eukaryota; kingdom Metazoa; phylum Chordata; class Mammalia; order Rodentia; family Pedetidae; genus Pedetes; species Pedetes capensis. Next base: position 10,169 of record VMDO01012741.1, read on the forward strand.
CTACTTGCATGTCTTTCTCTGGGATTATTTTTCTGTATAGCCTTGCACCCCAATTAAGATTTAAGTCCAAACTTTTTTCTGTAGTGATCTATCTTTTGACATTGTCAGGAGTATTACATGAATAATCTAGCTCATTTGCATGATTACCTTCCTTTGGTATTGTTAGTATTATTATAATTATTTCCTGAACTATTAAAGTTGGGCTGTTTACTTTGAGGTCACCTTCTCTCTCATTCCTGGCTCCTCCTTGTCCCTCTTCCCCCTCCTGTCTTCTCCCATCATTGCTTCCTTTTACTAGGTCGTTCCCTCCTTCTTTCCACTCCCTAAAATGAAGAAAGAATGGTATTATATAGTGTCTTTAGGTATACATCCAGTAATTAGTCAATGTTAAACACTAATAAATTAATCTAGTCTAATTTTGTTGAGCCTGAAGCCGTAACCCTGTGGCATCTGATCCCATCAGATCTCGGAAGCTAAGCAGGGTCGGGCCTGGTTAGTACTTGGATGGGAGACTTCTTGGGAAAAACAGGTCCTGTAGGCTTTGGGGAAGGACCCGCAACCCACTCCCAAAAATCAATCTGCCATTGAAAACTCTATGAACAGCAGAGAAGCACTGACAATAGTGTTTCACCTGTTGTATGCAGGATCGCTGTGAATCTGACACGGACTTGATGGCACCTAACAACAACAACAAGAATTTTGCTGAAGAAAATCTTCAACTCATTACATTCATCTGTCTGAGCAGCCAAGCTGTGTCCACTGGGCAGGGCTTTATTACCTTTTTATTCACACACTTGCTATCTTATAAACTTTATTATGAGATGTAAGAGTGATGAAATGGATGCTGCAGTATATATACTAAAGCATGAGTTACTTATGGATACTTGCAGTAGTTGTAACAACTATGATTATGAAATTTAGGAGTTTATATTAGACAACGCCACTATGTGAAACATATGCAATGTTCCCCGTCTAAAGTTTCTGAACTTCCCCAAATGAAACAAAAAACAAAATTTTGGTTTCTCATGTCCCCCCAATAAAATTTCCTTCATCAGTTAACAAAGTCATTTCATTTTTATCACATTAGATTTTAAAAGAGCTTTTAAAACAGTACTTCACTTTCCTTCATTTGGCTGCACATTACAGGATTTCATTGTTCTTTATAGGTAAATACTCCATTACGTATTGGTAATACTCCATTGTGTAATACTCCATCGTGTATTGTCCATTTTGTGTTATGTAGCATTAAGCCAATTGTACCCATCTCCTTTATGTACTCTTCTGTTGATGCGCACTAGGTTGAGTTTATATCTTGGCTACCTTGAATAGTGCCACAATAAAAATGGACATGCAAGGGGTTAAGTGAAATAAACCCAACGCAGAAAGACAAATGCCAAAGTTCTCTCTCAGATGTGGATATTATGAAAAAAATGAATTGATGTGAGTACAGTACACTGATTACTAAAGGTTGGAAAAAGAAAAGGGAAGGGATAGATAATGAGAGTCTGAATTTGCTCAGCACATGCTATATACTGTACATGTATTGAAATATTCCACTGAGCTACAATAATGTGAATAATTACTACATGTTAGTTAAAAATGAAGTAAAATGTTGAAAAATCAAATGCAATATCCACTCTCATTAAATATTAGTTCTTTGTAAGAGTTTACTTTTCATTACATTTAAGATCAAATGTCTTGTACAGGTTCATCATCCATGTTCTAAAGTTTTTGTGGTGAGAATTCCTGAAACCCAGTGTCTTAGGAAATTTCAGTTATACAATTCTATGATATTATCTATAGTTCTCAAGTTATACATTAAATCTCTAGGCTCTCCACTATATATAACTACTTTATACCCTTTGACATATCTTTCAATTCCCTCCCCTCCACTTGTGGCATTTAACATTCTAAGTTTTCCACGTGCATATGTGTGTATGTGTGCATGAGTTCACATACACACATGTATCATACTGTACATATTGATGGAACATATCAATACCAGACCACAAGTCATGATGCTTTATCATAAGATATGAGCAGATATGTAGCATTAAGCCAGTTGTACTTGATACGTTTCCTCCTTGAAAAAGGAAGCCCTTTATATTCAAAGAAGAATTATTTAATGTATGAAATTTTTAGTCCACACATATAAAATTCCTATCAGCTTAAAATTTTTATGATTAAATTATGTTGTGATTTCTAACCATGTGGCACATTGTTGTTTTAAAATGTTGTGTTCATATCCCATGGAAAAATATTATTCTGTCCCTCTCATCCTTATATTTGAGCCCTAGATTATAGTTAAAATTTATTTAATATAAAACTAAGGAACACATTAAAACTCATGGCCAGTTTGTTGTTAGGTGCCATCAAGTCAGGTCTGACTCACAGCCACCCTTATAGGGTTTTCACTGGCTGATTATTTCAAGATTGCTTTGGGAGTGGATTGTCAAGTTCTTCTCCCATTTTTACACAAGCACATAAACCTATCCTTCTTACCAGCACAATAAACTGACATTTTATTTCCCTTCTATCATCTGCATCAGAGTGACGATAATGTGTGCATATGCTCAAAGATTTTCCAAATGCCTTGTATACACGATGTTGAAAATGTTCATGTAAGTTAGATACACATTTTATAGAATGCTATTTGCAAGAATTTTCAAAACGTAGCTCCTACTTTCCCTTCAAAGTCAAATTTGAAGACAGACCTAATAATTTAAAACAATAAGATACTCTTATGTAAACTCACAGTAAGTTAATACTGTCAGGAGAACCTTAACAGCAATGTCATACTAAAGACAGAGCTGATCTGGGGTTTAGCTCAGTTGGTAGAGTGTGTGCCGGGTGTATCAGAGCATGATTTGATTAACACCCTCTCTCTCTCTCTCTCTCTCTCTCTCTCTCTCTCTCTCTCCATATATACATATGTGTGTGTGTGTGTGTGTGTGTGTGTGTGTGTGTATAATGAAAAATTATTAAACTTTATAAAAGAAGTAGATCATGCCATTTGTGATAGAAAAGGATGAACCTAGAGGACATTATGTTAATGAAACTACAGGCATATAGAAAAATACTGCATGATCTCACATATTTATGGAATCCAAAAAAAAGGAAAACAGTAAGAATTTAATGCATTCAAACAAAGATTAGAATAATTATTACCACAAGTGGAAAGGAGGGAATCAAAAGATATAAGTCAAAGGATATAAAGTTGCCACTATTTATAATGGATAATCTAGAGGTTTAATGTATAACCTGATTACTGTAGATAATATCATGTTGTTGTTGTTGTTGGGTGCCGTCGAGTCGGTATCCGACTCATAGCGACCCTCATAGGATTTTCAATGGCTGAGTGCTTCGGGATTTCCTTGGAAGTGGATTGCCAGGTCCTTCTCCCATTTTTGTGGTGCTGGGAATTGAACTCGGGGCCTCAGAGACTGCAGCGCAGCGCTCTACCCACTGAGCTAAACCCCAGCCCCTAGATAATATCATAGAATCATATAATCGAAATTTTCTAAGAGACTGGATTTTAGGAATTCTTACCACAAAAGAAAGAGAAAAATGAAATAAAGACAATAATCAAAGAGAGGAAAGAAAATGCATGTGAAGAAAAAATCAAGGTGTACATAACAAATACACATGAAAACAAGAACTTTTACTATTATCATGGTTTATTAGAACAATATCCCATACCAAAAGCTAAATGTAAAACTTGCATTGATTATTAAATACCCCTTGGAAGGCATTTTTTACTTCTTTGTTATTAAGCTGTAGATCAAAGAGTTAATCATGAGTCTCACTAAAGTATAAAACAAAGAAGCTATTTATCAGTCTCAAAGGAGTAAGCAGATTTGGGAGAGAAACATAGAACACAATGACCATTGTCATATGAAAACCACAGGTGGAGAAAGCCTTTTTCCTGCCTTCTGGAGAATGCATTTGGCATATGGCTAGCAGAATCAAAGTGTAAGATATGAGAACTACCAGGAGGGAGGAGATCAAATTAAATGCTGAGAATAATATGATCAACAATGCTATCTCCTGTGCATTCGAGCAGAACATAGAGAACAAAGAACATCATCACAGTAGAAATGAATTATGGCATTAGAGCCACAGAAGGTCAAGATAAAAATCTTCACAGTGAACATGAGAGCCACAGAGCTACTATTGAGCTATGGGGTTCCCACCAACACAAGATAAAGCCTCTGAGACTTGATGACACAGTAGAGTAGGGGCTTATAGACAGTCACATAATGGTCATAAGCCATGGAAGACAAGACAAAAAAATTCATTGATAATGAACATAAGGAAGAAAGTCAACTGTGTGGAATATACATAATAGGAAATGGTATTTTGATCTACAACTATACACACACACACACACATATTCTTGCAAATAGCATTCTATGAAATGTGTATCTAGCTTACATTGAACATATATGGTACAACTTAGTGGTAGAACACTTGCCCAGCATGTGTGAAATTATGAGTACAACTCCTCAGTGCAAACAGTAAACTTACTAAATAATATCTTTGTAAATATTCCAAACCTAACATACTTCAACAAAAGTCAGTTATGCTCACTTTATCTTTCCATGCCAACTTCAAATCTTTTGCACTTTACCTGATAAAGAGTGCATTGGAGAGTCTGAAAAAATTTGTGATATTAAGTAAGGGTGGCTTGAGCTAACAATTCATTATTTGATGTTTATTTATATGGTTCATTTATAACCATATTTACATGGTTCATTTATGAACCATATTTATATGGGTCATTATAACCATTTATATGGTCATTTATATGGTGTATATTTATATGATTCAAATCAATGGCATCTATCATTAAATAATGATATCTATTTTGACACAGAAATGTCATCTAAGAGCAGTCAGTATGTGGAATTCTGTGTGAAACTTTATTAATTTTAGTATATTTGTGATCATTTGCTGAAATTTTTAAATAATGTTTCCATTCTTTACAGTCATAGAGATGTTTCACTTTGCATTTGTAATTTTATTTCTATTCACCTTTTAAAATAGAATCCTGCATTTAGTATAAGCTTCTAGAAAACAAGATTTGGATCCATTCCTGTTAAAACATCAATATTCTAGAATTTTGGTAATCTAATTTTATTTATTCCCTTTCTAGTACAACATGGTAGAGATACTAGGTCCTATAAGAAAATACTCATTTGGGCATTTTTTTTTTACATCATACGTTGTTGACATTTTTTCTATAATTATGCAATGAAGTATTTATAGAGCACACCACTATACTTCAAGTAATTCAGTGATAGGTACTTCTTCATCCAGTTACCTGTGATGTCAGAAAAGCAAAGCAGAAACACTTTAACTGAAGATAGAGAAGCTACATTACCCTTATTCACCTGGATTAACATTTGCATCACTGTCATATAGAAACTTCTTGGAGCCCACAACAACCTGCAATCCTGCCTAGAGCTGCTGGAGGCTCCTTTGTGTGAGTGGGCAGAAATTCTAGGAATCTGATGAGGGTTTTTTGTTTCTACTTTGCCTTTCAGATCCAACCAATGGGGACAAGGTAAGAGAGTAAAAGTGATGACTGTCATGTCAATTCCATACCATTTTCCTGTATAAAGCAATCTGATGCTTCTCCACTGAGCCCAGTTCTTTCTTTTGGACCCATTCTCCTCCCACATATTATAGCCTTTTAAATATCTTAATTTAAATTTGCTTTTTTCCAGGACCTACTTTCATTTAGTTTTCTTGTTCAATTGGAAATGCACTGGATTAAGCAAAGAAACTCAGAATTCCAGGACAAAAATTACATATTACAGATTCTACTGCTTTGCTAAGAATTGTCTTCTGGTTGCTAAATGTTTCTTCCTTTTCACCATCAATTATTTCTTCTTTCTTAGGGGGTCTGGGTTCTTTTACCCTTTATAATCTTCTTCTGTTTTATTTGATAATTATGTTTTTTGTCAGGTTCAGTAAGATATGATTGACATAAAGTATTTCTCTATAATTTAACGTATACAGTATGATATGATATACCTCTTGAAATAATAATGTTCACTGCAACATTTTTCACAATAGACAAGAAAAAGAAATGATCCAAACAATTTAAATATCTATTCATAGAAGAATGGATAAAGAATACTTAAGATAGATTGATAGACAGGAATCATATTAATAATTTTGATTCACAAAATATGGAAATGTCACTTGTAACAATATGAATGAAACTGGGGGACGTTGTGATAAATGACGTAAGCAAGACAGAGAAAAAATGCTGCATCGTCTTACTTATCTACAGGCTCTCAAAGTGTTAAACTAATAAGAGCAGACAACAGAATAGTGGTTTCCAGGTTGTGGGGATTGGAGCAAATTGGGATATATGGTCAAAGGATGCATGAAAATTACTAGAAGAAAAGATAGGCAATAAGCTCCAACATATAGGCATAGGAATGCATTTCCTTAATAAGACTCCAGTTTTTAGGATATTACAACAAGAATAGATAAATGGTATTCCATGAAATTAAAAAGCTTCTGCACAGCAAAGAAAATAATCAATAGAGTTAGGAATGGTCCACTGAATGGGAGAAAAATCTTTGCATCCTACATATCTGACAGAGGACTAATTTCCAGAATTTACAAAACTCACAAAAGCAATTCCCAAGACAACAAATAATCCAATACACATGTGGGCAAAGGAGCTGAATAGATAGTTCTCAAATGAAGAAGCTTGTAAGGCCATGAAACACATGAAAAGATGCTCAATAACTCTAGCTATTAGGGAAATGCAAATCAAAACACCTCTGACATTCCACCTCACTGCAGCAAGAATGGCCTAAATCAACAAAACAAACAACAACAAATGTTGTTAAGGGTGTGGAGAAAAAGGGAACACTCTTACACTGTTGGTGGGGCTGTAAATTGGTTCATCCACTTTGGAAATCAATATGGAGATACCTCAGAAAGCAAAAAATAGAACTGCCATATGACTCAGTTATTGCACTGCTGGGAATATAACTAAAGGAAGACAAGTCATCATACCACAGAGACACCTGCATCTCCTTATTCAATACAGCACTTTTCACAATAGCAAGGATATGGAATCAAACAAAGTGCTCATCAACAGAAGAACAGATAAAAAATTATGGTACATATACACAATGGAATGCCATCCAGCTATTAAAAAATGAAATAATGTTATTTGCAGCAAAATGGTTGGAATTGGAGAACATCATCTTATGTGAACGAACACAATCCCAAAAAGAGAAATACCATATGTTCTTGCTCATATGTGGGTGCTGAATCAAACCCAAAGGAAGGAAAATTTCTATTCATAAATTGAAACACAAAAAAGCACAATTAAACAGCACAATAGAGACAATTTAAGGAGTGGAAAGGAGGGAGGGATCTAGCAGAAGGAAGTGAAGATTGAAGAAGATGGGAAGGGAGAGGGTCAATGAGCAGGGAAGAAGGGGTAGAGGTCAATCTTAATGTAAACAGTACAACTTCATGAGTATGTTGAAAAATAGTGGAAGATAGAAAAAAATCTACTAGAATAGCTAAAATAAAAAATAGTAATAATACCAAACACTGACATTAATGCAAACAGACTAGACCACTCAAATAATACTGCTGACAATATAAAAATGTAGATCACTATATGAAAAAGTTTGGGTTTATATCCAAATTGGAATGCACATATATATAGATACTATTCTCACAAAAAGAAATGCAAATATAAAGGCCATTAGTGTGGAGGTTGGGGATGGGAGGAGGGTCATGAGAGCATAAGAAGGAAGTTATGTGAGCAATGTACAATGAAATACATATGTGAAAATGTCGTAATGAGATCCATTAACTTGTATATTAAAAATTACTAATAAAAAAGAAAAGAGATTACTGATTTTCCAAACTTTAGACACCATGATATATGAAATGAATTATTGGGAGTTTCTCTACAACTTTATAACTAATGTTTTCAGTAGTGGTGAAAATAGGGGCCTCTCACATGCTAAGCAAGTGCACCATTAAGTTTCATCCCCAGAAAGTTTTTTACTTTGTTGTTTGATGACAAGATATTGCTAAATTGGGCCTCAAACCTCTGATACTCCTGCTTCAGCCTCCTGAGTGCCTGATGTTATAATTGTATTCCACAGTGACTGGCCATAATTCTATTCCTCTTAATAGTCATTGTGATCATTTGAGTCTGCTCAATCTGTTTGTAGTGTCCACTTAAAAATAATAATAAACAACAGTAGGGAAAAACACAACCCAAAATTTTCCAACTTATGCAGACAATTCCTTTAAATAAAAAGGGATGCAGAAAGCACTATATAAGTAGGAATTTTAGACCAAGACATATAAATCAAAATATATAAATATCTTAATATTTAACCATATTTCATTTAGATTCACATAAGCATCATGGAGGGAGAACAATGTGGCAATCTGCTACAGAGGCAATCCCAAAACAATCAGCCATTGAAAACCCTACAAGGGTCACTATGAGTCAGACATAACTTGAGGGCACCTAACAACAAGCATCATGGAAGGAGACACTCAATGGAATCACTTAGATGTGAGACTCTGGACACAGCAATCTTTGTTTTGTATAAACTCAAATGGTGAGCAATGTACAATGTAGAAAAATAACAACGATAAAAAATCTATGGTGTCTGAGATTTAAATAAATAACTTATATTTATTTTTTCCTGCCTTCTCATTGTTATACAAATTCCATGATAATTTAGATTTTCAGTTTAGCATACAAAATACTTCTGGTGGTATCCTTTCAGACAGCTGCTTTAAATGTAATGTTTATAATCATCAACTTAATATTAACCAATGTGTGATATATTCCAAGCATTTGGCTCCATACTAGGGCTAAAGGAGCTATAAAAAATAAACATTCATTATATAAATGGTAGAGAATTGACATACTCTCTAAAGCACTGATATCAGAACATCTAGACATTTATTCTAAACATAAGGAATATGATTTAAAAGTGAAAGTATAAGTTACAATGAAAATAGATTAAAATATGAGGAAAATTAGATAAATATGAGAAATTATATTGACAATTTCAAATTGGCAGTGTCTTTTTGGTATTCTTTCCTAACTTTGATCAAATATTTCCTAACTTTGATTAAATATTTTATTGCTAACATTTCCTTTTAGATACTTCATTATTTACTCTTTTATTCTTGAGAGTAAATGTTTCGACCCTATAGGGTATTATTGATTATGCAAAGGCACTTGTGGATCACAACAAATTATATATAACATTGAGAAGAATGGGAATACCAAAACAATTGTACTCATGAGGAATCTGTACATGGACCTGGAGGCAGTTGTTTGAAAAGAACAAGGAAACACTGCTTGGTTTAAAGTCAGGAAAGGTGTGAATCAAGGCTTTATGTTTTTATCTGTACATCTTCAGTATCTATGTTGTGCAAATAATCCAGGAATCTGTACTTTACTAAGAAGAATGTGGCATCATGACTGGAGGAATACTCATTAACAACTTGCATTATACAGATGACACAATTTGCTTGCTGAAACTGAAGAGGATTTGAAGTATTTACTGATGAAGATCAAAACACAGCCTTCAGTAACGATCGTGCCTCAACATAAACAAAATAAAAGTCGTCACAACCGAGTCAGTAAACAAATTCATGATAAATGAAGAAAGGATTAAGGTTGTCCAAGATTTTGTTTTATTTAGTTTTATGATCAATACCCATGGAAACAGCAGTGAAGAAATCAAAAGATGCATTATATTGAGAAATGCTGTTGCAAAAGACCTTTTTAAAGTATTGAAAAGTAAGGATGTCACACTGAAGATAAAGGTGTCCCTGACTTATGTAATAGTATTTCCAGTTACATTATATGTTTGTGAAAGCCAGGCAAGTAATAATGAAGACAGGAGAATAATTGATACTTTTGAGATACTAGAGATGAGTATTGAATATATCATGCACTCCAAAAAGAACCAACAAATCCATGCTAGAAAAAATGCAACCAGAGTGCTCCTTGGAAGCTAGAATGGCAAGACTGTGTCTTATGTATTTTGGAAATGCAGTCACAGGAGACCAATCCTTGGGGAGTGACATAATATTGGGAGAGTGGCAGGTCAACAAAAAATGGAAGACCCTTAACTAGATAGGTTGACCCTGTGGCTGAAGTAATTGGCTTAAACATAAGAAACATTGTGTGCATGTCACCAGGTTGACTAGTGTTTCTTTCTGTAGTATATAGGGCATCTGAGTTGGACCCAATTTAAAGGCACTTACAACAATAACATCAGGGATCTTCACATTTGATACACGAAGAACTTTCACTATCATTCTCTATAAAGGAGAGATGGTCAATCACTATTATTCTCTACACTAGAGAGATGATTACTATGCTTTACCATAAGTTGTATAAAATGTGTACAACTCACAGAAAATACAGAAGACTATAAGAAGTTTAGCCTTATTTCAACCTTCTAGGAGATGAGATGATATGAGCTTAATTTTCTACCAGTCCACATAAATTCATAAATTAAGCTGAAGTTTTAACTGAAAGGTCGAAAGAAAACATTGAATATAAAAAATAGTAGTAGAAGTCATTTTAGCAGTGTTTTACTTCCTTTTTTTGTAATACTGTTAGAATTCTGGGCCTATGCAAGATAGGCAAATGCTCTACCATTGAGCCACACAGCAGGCCCCTTTTTAATTTCTTTATTTTGAAACAGGCTCTCAGTAAGTTTGCACAGGTTGCATTTGGTCTGGAACTAGCAATCTTCCCTCCTTATCCTCCCCCATCACTGGGATTACAGATATGCCCCATGGTACATTGATAAGTGTTTTACTTCTTTGAAAAACTTTAATGAGTAGGAATATAATTTTTTTAAAAAATGATTCAACAGATTACAGTGACAAAAGCATCAAATGGATTTTTCTGACTCAAAATTTTCAAAACATAGTAGCTACAACATTGGGCTCAAAAATAAAAAGATTGTGTGTGTATATATATACATATATATATGTATATGCACACACATATGTATGTATGTATGTATGTAAGTGTGTATATATGTATATATGTATATATGTGTGTATGTGCATATATATGTGTGTGCATATATATATATATATATATATATATATATATATATATATATATGCCTGCAGCCATAGCCTTGTGGCATCTGATCCCGTCAGATCTCGGAAGCTAAGCAGGGTCGGGCCTGGTTAGTACCTGGATGGGAGACCGTCCAGGAAAACCAGAAGCTGTAGGCTTGGGAGAAGGACCTGGCAACCCTCTCCCAAAAATGAATCTGACATTGAAAACCCTAAGAACAGCGGAGAAGCACTGACAATAGTGTTTCCCCTGTTGTACAGAGGGTCGCTATGAGTCTGATACCGACTCGACGGCACCTAACAACAACAACATATTTATTTATTTATTTATTTATTTATGTTGTTGTTGTTGTTGTTGTTGTTGTTGTTAGGTGCCTTCAAGTCAGTGTCCACCTCATAGTGGCCCTATGTACAACAGGATAAACACTATTGTCAGTGTTTGTCAGTGCTTCTCTGCTATTCATAAGGTTTTCAATAGCTGATTGGTTTTTAGGAGTGGGTTGCTGGGTCCTTGTCCCAAGCCTACAGCACCTGGTGTTCCTTGGCGATCTCTCATCCATGTACTAACCAGGCATGACCCTGCTTAGCTTGTGAGATCTGATGAGGTCCAACGCCACAGTTGTATGGCTGCAGGCTTACAGTGATATAAAGACAGTCTAATCTACTTTGGCTGGCAGCTTTATTTTTTTTAAGTGGGCATATTTTCATTCTATGTTTGGATAATGATAATTTATCAATTATTATTACTCATAATAATACACTTATTTTTACTATAGCAATGAACTTTATCTTTTTTTTTTCCTACTCTGACTTTCCTGATGATCAACAAATGATAACTTTTGGATATGGTCCTACAAATATGACTGATGAAACTATAGCACTGAAAGTTAAAACAGGGGTCTGGGAACAATTTTTTGCCCTAGTTATGATATATAAATATCAAAAGTTATGGCGCAATCCACAATCCCAACTTTAACAAGACTATTGTCCTGCTGAAAAGCTGTTACAAGTTTTTAGTGGATAGGCTTGGGCTGGGCTTTAGCTCAGTTGGTAGAGTGCTGCTCTGCTCTCTCTGATGTCCTGGGTTTGATCCCTAAAACCACAACAATTGGAGAAGGACCTGGAAACCCATAATTGATAAAATCAGCCATTTAAAACCCTATGAATAGCAGAGAAGCACTGAAAAAGTGCCAGACAACGCAAGTGTCAAGGAGTGTTTTTGTTCTGATGGACATATGAATCAGATGCAACTGTACAGCACTTAACAACAAAATCAGATAGGCTTACACTCTGTGTCCTATAGAACATAAACATTCATTGATTTTAAAAGAAACTCTCTCCTTCATGTTTGTGTATATGTGTGTATGTGCTTGTGTGTATGTAAAAATTTATTGAGTTAAGTTTATTGTTAGGTGTCATGGAGTCAATTCTGACTCATAGTGATCCTCCTTGATTTTATGATGTCTGATTGTTTTGGGGATTATTTCCAGAGTGGGCTGCCCCAACCGCCTCCATTTGAGTTGAATACAAAGAGTAAATGTAACAGAGTAATTTCCCACACAATTCCTTATAGTATAACTCTATGTGTGGATTGCAAGCCTCTAAGAAGTTTGAGAGAACAAGAAGGTTTCTGACTTACATTTCATGGAAAAACACAAGTGGAATTTTCTCCATAATATCTATTAGCATAATGCTTTCATAGAAATATATTTGATAAACTATTTTCAAAACTATTTTAGATGATACATTCTTCATTTGAGAAAAAAATTGCAAAATATCCAAGAACATTCTGAGAATTATTATGGATTCAGATGGAAATGTCAATCATTTTTCCAAATTCTAACCCCATTATAAATCTGTAAGAATTTATTTCAAGTGTAGAAAATACTTACTTACATTAGGAACTCTAACTTATTTATTTCTTTTTGATTCCATACAGATTCATAACTCATATTGACAGAACTGTAAAAATATTCAATTTCACAGATGTGACAGAATTTATTCTTCTAGGATTAACCAGCCATGAAGAGCGGCAAGTTCTCCTCTTCATCATTTTTCTTGTGGTCTATATTATCAGGATGGTGGGCAATATTGGTATGGTAATGCTAATTAATTTCAGTCCAAAGCTTAGCAGTCCCATGTACTTTTTCTTCAGTCAGACTACTGTTTTGAAAATAGTAATGCTATTGTACTTAATCCTTTTTCAGATATTTTAGTGTTCTTTAAAAGATATATAATGGTGTGTCTTTATTTGACAGATTCCACTAACTGGCAGGATTGAACACTAAATTTTCAAGTGACTGAACTGGGTACTTCTCACATGTCCTTGGCATAGTGCTCAGGCTGAATAAAGAGTGGGAAGAGTAAGTGGGCAGATGTGTCACTGTAAAAAAAAATGATTCTACAACATTTAATTAATAAGTTAAATTAATATTCACAGAAAATATTTTCATATATCTGTGTCTAAGATATGATACTAGTGTATTTTAGTTAAGTTTTGCATTTGAAAGAACAAATTTTAGATCATTTATTAGCAGTTAATAATAAATGTTTTGATAAAATAATATTAATATAAATTGATAGCTGCCTTGTACCTAATTTCATGAAGTATAAACAGGAGGTGACAACTGAAGAAACATTAAAATATATTGTGATGTGCCCTCAAGTACGTATTGAGGAGTAGTGACTCAAACAACAGATGAAACTCTGACACTGTACCGTGCTAGAAGTATTGTCAATGCTCTTCTGTTATTTTTATTGATATTCAATGGCTGATCATTTCAGGAGTGGGTTCTCAAGTCCTTCTTCCAAGACTACAGTACCCAGTATTCCCAGACAGTCTCTCATCTAAGTACTAACAAGGCCCAACCCTGCTTAGCTTCCAAACTCTAAGGAGATCAGACACCAGGGTGGTATGTCTGTTGTTAGGTGCCATCAAGTCAGATTTGACTCATAGTGCCCCAATGTACAACACATGAAACACTTCCTCACACTGTACCATGCCCAGCATTATTGTCAGTGCTTCTCTGCTATTATTAGGGTTTTCAATGGCAGATTGTTTTGGGAGAGGATTGCCAAGTCCTTCTCCCTAGCCTGCCACACTTGGTATTCCCAGGCAGTTAACAACCCAAGGACTAACCAAGATGACCCTGCTTAGCTTCCAAGATCAGACATGATCAGATGCCAGGGTGGTATGTTGGAAGATGTGGTATGACTCTGGCCTTACTAAAAAAAAAATATATATATATATATATATATATATATATATGTATGTATGTATATTATATGTATATGTATATATATACATATGTTGTTGTTGTTGTTAGGTGCCGTCGAGTCGGTATCCGACTCATAGCGACCCTCTGTACAACAGGGGAAACACCATTGTCAGTGCTTCTCTTGCTGTGCATAGAGTTTTCAATGGCAGATTGGTTTTTGGGAGGGGGTTGCCAGGTCCTTCTCCCAAGCCTATAGCTTCTGGTGTTCCTGGACGGTCTCCCATCCAGGTACTAACCAGGCCCGACCCTGCTTAGCTTCCGAGATCTGACGGGATCGGAGGCCACAGGGCTATGGCTGCAAGCATATACACATATATACACACATATATACACATATATACATATATACATGTATATATACATGTGAATATATTTATAGTTTACATGTAAAATGTAATATATAATATGCACATATATGTATATATACACATGTGTGTATGTATATATGTATATTTTGTCTGATATATATATATATATATATATATATATATACATATATATAAGACAAATAAACAAATAAATGAATAACTCACTTTGTTTTGGTACAGAACAAAACCAGTGAAATAAAGATAATTTGCAGATATGTATGATTCTTTTCCAATCTTCATTTTCTTGACATATTTTGCATTAAGTCATAATTCCTTGTTGGAAATGAAATTATTCAATGGACTTCATCCATAATAGGTGAAAAAGAACTCAAAGTTTCTGGAAACTTTGGCACTGAAGATGCAGTACAAAATTTTGCGTGAACGCAATTCTGTCCATAATTTCCCAGAACAAATTAAAGCACTACAAAGTTAGGGTTGACGAACAACAGACTATTTCTTAACACTTATTAACTATCTGAATTTGATCTAAAAATGTAACCTTATGTTTATTTTACATGTGTTTCTTTTTATTCTTCACTGTGTGGTAGTATTAGTCATAATCCCAGAGAGGTGATGAGATATACTTGCAAACTCTGTGAAAGTGAAACTGCACAGACAATGTCATTTTTGAGTGAGTCACAGGCCATCAGCATTGTGGAGAATGTTATCCTATATTATCGGAGATCATCACCATCATACCATAACATACTACCATCTACCACCTACAGGTGAGAACAGTGAGGCTCAGGCATATAGTACTTGCCCAAATTCATAAAAGGGCTAGATAAACAAGGTTTTGATTCCAGATGTGTTCTCAAATCCAACTCATACTTCAGCAATGGCTTCTATTAATACTCATCCTCCAAAAAGCTGCCTTGTGATCCATACTTTGAGGCACCTGACACAGGTAAACAACAGGATTTATTGGGCTTGCACTGCTGATGTTGTTTACCCTCACACATGGTGCTTTTAGAACAGTGCATAATAGGAAAGGAAATGAATGACCAGTATTTTATGTGACACACTATAATATTTTGCTGGGAGACATAATTGCCAGAGTTGACCTCACTTTTAAGAATTATTTCTCTCATCAACACTCCTTTACTTCTACCCCTGGGATAGTTCTAGAGTTTTGGTCATTATTTCTTCAATCATTACTAGGTAGCACCTTAGGGAGTTTTTCTCAATGCACCTAATGTTCGTGTTTTATTATAAATAGTGAGAAATTACTGTTTGCTGTTTTCATCCAATAAAGGTAGGTATGTCAGTATTAGACACTTTGAAATATACATTGATGTAAATTTGCATGCTGTTTTGAGTAAAAAGCTCAGAGACTATTTCGACACTTGTTATCAAAGTGTTTTATTGGACTATTCATTTTCTCATTGTTTTAAATTATACATGAATGGATTTTGGAATATTGAGTCAGAGGCCATGATTAACTCAATAAGTTTATACTTTCATCAATTAAACATCATGGGAAATAGCTGAAATATTAATAAAAATGAATTTGGTTTTCATTTATGAATTACACATTCTACCAATTAGTTGTTTTGCCAGATTATATGCATCTATGTAATAAATTGGTTTTCTCCTTGAAGTAGGTTGTCATCCTATCCTAGGGCAATAAAATCATCTAAACTTAGAGGGGAGGGGAGAAGCAGAGGTCTTCTCTTTTTGTAATGTAGATTGCTCAAGAGTAAGAAAAACTCATAGGAATTCATCAAGGATGATATGTAAAAGGGACGATTTTCCTGTGTGTTAGAAGATAACGAACATAGAATTTGAAATAACAAGAAATATACTAGTAGGATAAATTATCAATGAGGTAGTAAAAAAGGCTTTTGAGAGTATAAACTAGAATCAAATTATTTGTTTTGTAGTCCAATTCTGTCAATCAGTAGACTTGATCCAGGAAAATATTTTAAATATCTCAGTGCTTCACTTTCCTCATTTATGAAATGGATATGCAAATAAAATTTGTTTCATAGGAACTTGCATATAATAAACTTAGTGAACATTCATTAAATACTTAGTATTCATACAGAAGATCCTGAGACTGTTGCCATTAGAGAGGTGTTTGAGAATTTTCATAGTATTAGAATAATGTATGATATGAAATATGCATGTTTATAATATCAGGCTAATGTAGATTTCAGAACACTATTTAAAAATTACCATGTGTGATTATTTATGATTATCTGTTACATGTAATTACTAAGTTAGATAGTCTAATAAGTTCCAAGGTAATTAAGAAAATTCCTGCGACCACATAACTGATAACTGTGTGTAGAGATAGAGAAATCCACATGCCGGACAGTAAATGAAACAAACTAGGGTAGTATTATTTATGTTTCTTAGATGCATTGATACTAATATATATATATATATATATATATATATATATATATATGTGTGTGTGTGTGTGTGTATATATATATATACACATATATATACATATATACACATATATATGTATATATATATGTGTGTGTGTGTGTGTGTGTATTATTGCAAAATAGTAATAAAATACCAAATAAAATCTGATAAGGAGATTATACGGGGAATACAGTTAATGCTAGGATTTTCTACATAGGAAATGCTCTGACTTCAGCTCTGTTTCGTAAATAAACTCTGAATTGTCATCTAGTTAACAATTGTCAAAAGTAAAAAGTATCAAAAAAGATGAGCCACAATCATGCAAATCTAGAACAAGGAATTTAGAACAGATTTTAAAAGTCAGAGGTTCTTATGTGCTCAATAAATTCTACAAATAGGTTATTTATTTATTTATTTATTTATTTATTTATTTATTATGCAGGTTGGAGGTTTAACCTAGGATCTTGCTTATGATAGGCAAACGCCAAGTACTCTACCCATAAGCGGCACCTCAAGCCTCTCTTCTATTGTTTATTTTCAGACAAGGTCTTACTTAATCTCATAGGTTTCCTCTGGTCTCAAATTTGCAATCTTCCTTCCTCAAACTCTCAACTCACTATTACAGGTGTAAGCCACAGGGCTTACCTTATACAATAGTATAGTTAATCTCCACAATGGACATTAGGCAAAATCTGCATAGTTTTTAAATTACTTGATTTGGATAAGGAAATGTAATTGAAAAGTTTCAAGATGGAAATAAATACATTCACAGTTTTTAAAAATAAAAATTCTCCATAGGCAACAAAGACACCATGTACAAAGCAATGCCAAATTTTACAGATGTATCAGAATTTGTTCTGGTGGGACTGACCAGTCGTCAGGAGCTCCAGGTGCTCTTTTTTGTGGTGTTTCTGGTCGTTTACTTGATCACCCTGTTGGGGAATATCAGTATGATGATTCTGATTAGCATCAGTCCTCAGCTTCAGAGCCCTATGTACTTTTTTCTGAGTCATTTGTCTTTTGTGGATGTGTGTTTTTCCTCCAATGTCACCCCCAAAATGCTGGAAAACTTACTATCAAAGACAAAAACCATTTCCTATGTGGGATGCTTGGTACAGTGCTACTTTTTCATTGCCCTTGCCCATGTGGAGGTCTATATCCTGGCTGTAATGGCCTTCGATCGCTACATGGCCATCTGTAACCCCTTGCTTTATGGCAGTAAAATGTCCAGGATTGTCTGTGTCTGGCTCATCTCTGCACCTTATGTCTGTGGATTCTCTGTGAGTCTGATGTGCACATTGTGGACATATGGCTTATACTTCTGTGGAAACTTTGAAATCAACCACTTCTACTGTGCAGATCCTCCCCTCATCAAGATTGCCTGTGGAGGAGTGCACATCAAAGAATATACCATGATTATTATCGCTGGGATTAACTTAACGTTCTCCCTCTCAGTGGTCCTCATCTCCTACACACTCATTCTAGCTACAGTGCTGCGCATGCGTTCTGCTGATGGTAGGAGGAAGGCATTCTCCACCTGTGGATCCCACCTGACTGCTGTGTCCATATTTTACGGGACTCTGATATTCATGTACCTCAGAAAGCCAACTGAGGATTCTGTGGAGCAAGGGAAGATGGTGGCTGTGTTTTACACAACTGTGATTCCCATGCTGAATCCTATGATCTACAGTCTGAGGAACAAGGATGTGAAAGCGGCACTGAACAAAGCAATCACCAAGTTGAACTTGGGGCAGTGAAATTGTAACAGATATTTCTGTGACAAAGCACTGAAATTCTAGTTCAATAACATTTTCTAAAGAGAAGCTTGACATAAACCAAAAGTTCTGAAATAACATAGTGATCCTTTATTTCGTGAATATCTTTCATCATTGAGTATGTTTTATCTTATACTCACATCCATATTATGCAAACTGACATAATATCATTGACGTTGTATGTGAAATTTTGTTAATGGAATAATTAGAGGAATTAACAAATGAATTTAGATGAATAAATATTAAGTTGGAAGTCTCTTATTAGAGTATAAATTTACTTCTTAGGGAAATTTCTGTGTTTACCTTTCCACATTAGACTTCCTGTGAAATATATAGTTTCAGTGGGAAAAGAGAAAACTCTTATTTCATGAGTATAGAAATTTCATGTGTATAATTTAACTAAAATGTGTTAAAATTGTCATATATGTGTTTTTAGTGATGAAATTGTTTTCACAACCTCCAAGTATTGTCTTACTATAATCATACTATTTGTCTTTTTTGGTATATATTTTCCCATGTTTCTCATAGTTAATAATGTTTGCTTTTCGGTATTCAGTTTCTCACTTTAACACATTGGTTTGGACTTTGCCTTTAATTTTCTATTAAAAGAGTAAAATATTTCTGGGAAAGACTCTCCCATCTTCATCATAATCAAAAGACAAATGATTAATTTTCTGATTGGCACACTCCTGTAATTCCAGCACTCAGGAGGCAGAGACAGCCTAGTTTTGCAAGATTCTTTTTCAAGATAAATATTTTAAAAAAGGAAGTGGTGGCAGTGCAGCTCAGTAGTAGAACACATGTAAAGAATGAGTGAGGCCCTGGGTTCAGTACCCTAATTCTGGGAAGAAAAAATAATTTTCTGATATTTAAAATCTATCTTACTTTTGGGCATAGAATATTATCACATTACACATGTGGATGGTGATATGATTTGAAAATGTTTGTGTCCCCCTTTTCTCACCGGCATTCCCTTTTTTACCTCTGATTTTTCAAATGAATTCTAGCTTTCAGTAGCTAGACATTATCAACCATTCCATTAAATGCCAGTGCACTGGGTATACATTCAAATGTAAATGATAGAGTTCAGAAAGGTGGACATGGTGACTATGCAGACCTGGTGAAAAATACTGGAAAGATTACTGATTAACATCTACATCGCAGCATCAACAGCTTACTGATTCTATAGTCCATCCATGCTAAAGGCAAATTATATATTTGCATGATGTTGTTGTTGTTAGGTGCCATCGAGTCGGTATCCGACTCATAGTGACTCTCATAGGGTTTTCAATTGCTGACTGTTTCAGGATTGCCTTGGGAGTGGATTGCCAGGCCCTTCTCCCATTTTTGCGGTGCTGGGAATTGAACTTGGGACCTCAGAGACTGCAGAGCAGCGCTCTACCCACTGAGCTAAATCCCAGCCCATATATTTGCATACAATTGACAAGTCAATATCAACATAAACTCACGTTGGAAATTGACATGATTTCTGATGTTTGAGTTTATTTTTGGGGTAACTGCTAATCCAATCAAAGATGTGCACAATATGTAGTGGGAACTTTAAATGTGGCATAAAAGACGATAATGCCTCTGGCAAGATAGTCTAATGCAAGCATAGAAAATGTTGTTATTCCTTCCAATTTACCAAGGGACACTTTGTTGGCTTGGCATGCATCTTGTTAAAAGTAGGGTGATGGTATAGATTCTAGTCTTATAAGGTTTAACCCTGTGGGCAGAATGGAAGTGTGCAATTTGTTTGCATTGAAATCATGTTTACAACAAGTTTATATTTTCAAATAATTCAAACTTGCTTCTGTGGATTTAGGATGAAGTTAGGATGAAGTACAAAAACTAGGGATATTCATACAACATCTTCTTCCACAGAGATTGGCTTTATAACCTGGCATTCTATGGCCATATTTCCTGTGGTAATCATGTGGAGATACTCCTCAGTCTCCACTACTTCGCATTTTATTTTGGAAATAAAAAACTTGTAGCCCAGGTATAGAAAGCAGTTCACATCATTTTGTAAACCATGTATAAATTTGGTACTAAATCTTAGCAATGAGCTGTCAATAGAAATGTATGTGTAATATTTAAGAACTATTTCCTCAAGTCTTAAGACGATAGGTTTTCTCCTCTCTCAGAAATGTTGCCTCTGGAGTGATTGACCTATAGCAAGAACATAGTATAACATGTTGAAAGGCTACTCATTTTAATTAAACCCCTAACTCACATTGGTGCCCGAGAAAGTAATGCAACCCTATCTTCGTGCATTTTTGTATTTATAGGTTAACCAGAAGGAGTACTTAATCCTTCCTTATATTTTTATAGTAAAGAAATACATTTCTTGTCTCTTCAATTTTTTAATGGTACCAAGTCCTAGGACAAATTAGATTTTAGTTTGTACCCCTTTTGCTTTACCATTTAAGTTATGACTCATCAGGGCCCCCAGTGGTCAGATTAGTTGATCGTGAATCAATTCTCTTTGTCCCAACTTCAAGCTATTTCTCCCACTACTCTTTTCAGATACTTATAACCTCCACGTGGGGCTCAGGAAGTCTTATTTGTCTTCTCTGCACCATGTTTGTAGGTGTAGTTTGGAGGGTCTCCATTATTACTTATTATGGGTTGAATTGTGTTCCCTCAAAATATGTGCTGAAGTTTTAACACTCAGTACCTCATGTGAAAGTTATTTTGAGAATATGGTCATTAGAGATGTAATTAGTTAAGATGACATATCAAAATATAGAGAGCCTTCAGTCTAATATGACTGATGGGCTTATAAGAACAGAGAAGTTTAGACACAGACACAGAGGAAATACAGCCATGTGAAAAGGGAAGCACAGATTGGCATTATGCACCTGTAAACCAAAGAATACATGGCCTTCCCAAAAGCTAAAAAAGGAAAGGAAGGGTCTTCCTCTATAGTCTTCAGTGTAGCAAAGCCTTCCCTGTATCTTGATGTTGGGATTCTATCATCCAGAACTGGGAGAAAATATTCTTTGTTGTTGTTTAAAGCCATTTAGTATGTGGTACTTTGTCATGTTGCCTCAGAAAACCTGCACATTATGTTTCTATTGTGTGGCCATGTTGGATTTGTGGATTCTATGAGCTTTTATTAGTGTCCCTGGCGCCATCTCAAGGTGGTGTGTGAGCATCCTTTCTGCTCTGGGGAGGCCTCAAACTCATCTAAACTTTTCATTTTCTTTTTTCCCTCTTAGCTATTGATTTTGCAATATACCACCTGAATCCAGGAAGCTATTTGTGGAGAAGGAGGATTTCTTTTCAAATATTTAATAACCTTAAATTCTACTGGCATTGTTAATCTCATCTAATATCCACATTTTACTGCCTGAGGTCAGGAAAATGCTACTTTAGTAACTGGGATTTTTCTCCAGCTCCAGTTTGTTATTAATTTCTCAGCTATTAGTTTTCTTAGGTATTTAATACAATGTTTTTAGAACAGTAGAACAAATGACTAAACGTCTTTTTGAGTGCTTGTCCTTATAAATTGATGGTTATGGGTTTTTATTTTGTTTTATTTTATTTTTGGTTTTGTTGTTGTTAGGTTCTGCAGAGTCAGTGCTAAGCCTATATACAGTAGGAGAAACAGTATTGCTGGAGCTTCTGTGCTACTCATAGGGTTTTCAAAGGTTGATTGTTTTTTGGGTTGGGTTGCCAGGTCCTTCTCCCAAGCCTATAGCACCTGGTGTTCCCACATTGTCTCCTATCCAAATACTAAACAGGTCTGACTCTGCTTAGCTTCTGAGATCTGATGGAATTGTACACTACAGTGGTATGACTGCAGACACACATACACACATATATAACATCCAATGTTTAAATGAGTACACAATGGTCAGAATGATTAAATCAATCATTCTATTTTATAAAGCAAAATTTCTTCACTAACATTAAGACATAACTTTCACTCATATATCAATGTAGAGGAAAACAATAAATCATCTATGATGTGGGCTATTCACTCAGCCTCAGTGTAGTACATATGATATGATATGCAACTAGGATAGGCCAAGTTTTTATTATACACATATTTTGTCCAAATCTTCTGAAACTGATTGACTCATTTTGTCCTCATAATCATAGACTACCTATGGAGACATCAATAATTAATTTCCATGTGTCTGCTATTGAAAATCTGAATAAATCTTTTGACTTTTTAAACAATAAGTATTTATAGTTAAGGTAGATTCTGTGTTTTATTTTGTATATTATTAAAAGATTTTTGTATGAATATATCTTTGGGGATCTGGGTAACTAAATAACTACATGACCAATCAGAGAATATCTCATATGAACTATTAACAATTCAATCCTCCTGAGGTGCATGGTCATGTATGAAAGGGATCACAGAGAGATTTGACTATACAGCCATTACGTGACTTTTCTAAACTCTGTCTGAGTTTTCTTATATTTATGGGATGATACTAGATGTAAACTGGAATATTTTATCATGGCAGATTATATATATGCAGTAAAATATTTAATAAATAAATGATCTCTGACCCTGAACACATGGTGTCAATGGACACCATATATGGAAGTACTCCCATAGGCTATAATGAAAATCCCTCCCCTTTTTAGCTATTACCCTATCAGGTTATAGCATTGCCTAGTGGTAACCTCACTAAGCAGAGGTCATGTGGGGTGTCCCCCATGTGGGGCTACTGTCATATATCCCCTTCTTTATGAAGGTGAAATATTCAGAGTATCATGGAGACCCAGTAGAGAATTAGCACTTCTATTTCCATCAAGTTACATGAGGAAGTTTCCACCTTCCTTTACCAGGAAATTGTCAGAGAAAGCCAGGTAAAACAGAAACGTAAGATCAAGAGACCATAAAATAATCTAAAAATGTCTAGGCTTCTACTAAGTGGCAGGAGCCAGAAACAAAGAACTACATATTCTATGATTATATTTATTTGAAACATACAAGATGGGCAGATCTGTAAGACCAAATATATATATATATATATATATATATATATATATATATATATATATATATGTAGTTCCTGTAAGCTGAAGGTGAGATTGTTGAAGAGAAGTGAAACCTAAATGGTAAATTGGCAATTGGGTAATACTTATGCCCACATAACAGTGTAATATGCAACTTTTAATTTTATTCTCAAGAAATATTTTATTCAAATTGGACTAGAAAGCTCATTTTATTTCATCATAGCAAACTAGGGAAATTTATAAGTTTTGTTCCCTTAAATAAAATCCTAGCGCTGTTAAACAGAATAAAATAAAGGAAAAGTCCTTGAAAAATGTGAACAGTGGCATGGAGCAACTATATCTGGAAGACATAGTATCTCTATATCTTTTCCTTCATAACAAAACTTAATTACATTTGAAATATTTCATTGTGCCATGTTTGGAATTATTTCCATTATTTTCTCAGAAGTAGAAGGATCAATTATTGCAATCTACTCCATGAAATTCTATCAAAATTCAATGAAATTCAATGACAATGTAGTACATAATCAATTCTCATCAAAATTGATAAGGGGTTCTATGAATGGTTACAAAAATTACATTAATTGACATACCCACTAATGTCAATGAAATGGACTCATTGAGGCAAATACACATACCAAAGAGGGGGTATAGTTTACTGAATCAAAGTATGTTCAGTGAAGCTTTTATACATTGAAATGAGGCCTTTATGCGGATAGAAAGGGATTCTAAAGTTCAGAATAAGTGTATATGAGGCAATTTGTATAATTATTTAAAATTTTCACACACTGGTTGAACAATTTATATCAAATACCATTCTAGAATACATCAGCGAAAAGAGTAAAGGCTGGAGCAAAAGGAAAGTGAAAGTAGGTTTATAAACAGCACACATGCAGGCAAAACACAACACTGGAAATTTTACTCAGATGAGTGAGAAAAACGTAAGAACTACTGGAACATTCTTCTGTGTCTACTAGTGTCCTTACTCCCTCTCACCATATTCATTTTTCTTGAATGCTTCCTGCCATCTACACACAAATAACACATTCAACTCTACTGCAAAATTTAAGCATTGTGCTATCTTAAAGAAGACAGATATTTTAACTGGTTTTTAAATTAAATCTATTTAGAGCAATTAGAAGTACCTTAAATATATAAGACAATACATGAATATGTGTTGGACTCATCTGCTCTTGGTATTTACACTATATGCACACAGACCAGAGGTGGATATCCATAATCAAATCTACAATAATGATACGACATATACACTTTAGGAAAAGGGATTCCATAAGGTTTTCCACATTCTTTCTAGGGTACATTTTATATCTTTGGTCCTCTGGCTATAGATCAAGGGATTCAGCATTGGGATAAGAAGTATATAAAATATGGAGGCCACTTTATCAGTGTCAAGGTAGTGACTGTACTTAGGCTGCACATACATAAATAGCAAAGTTACATAAAACACTATAACCACTGTCAGGTAGGATCCACGGGTGGATAAATCTTTGTGCCTGCCCTCAGCAGAGTTCATCCTGAAAATGTCTATAAGGAAAGGTAAGAAAAGAGTACTATAAGAGAGGAAACCAAATTACAAATTACACCGTGCTGAAATCAAAATTACATGTTCAATTTCTTGTGTATTCAAGCAGAGCAAAGATAACAAAGGGGGACTGTCCAGAAATGACTAATGATCTTGTGGCCACAAAAGGTTAAACCAAAGATTTTTATGGTGATTAGTAGAGAATCAAATTCACTGTAGAGATAAGGAATTGCTATCAGCTCTTGACGTACTTTTTGTGACATGACAACAGTGTAGAGCAATGGGTTACAGATGGCCACATCGCAGTTGTAGGACATTGCAGACAGAATAAAAAGTCACAAATGATGAATATAAGAAGGAAATCTAGGTGTGTGGCATAAAAATGATAGGAGGCTGTGTTCTTACCCACAACAAAATTTACTAGCAGTTTGGGTCCCACAGCTGTAGAATAACCAAGATCTGTAACAGCCAGGTGTCCGAGAAAAATATACCTGGGTGTTTGCTGCCTGGAGTCCACCTTGGTGAAGATGGTCATGCCCGGGTTGCCCACCACTGAAATCATGTAGATGAGGAGGACCATCCCAAAAGAGAGTCTAAAGTTCTGGGTGGTCTGTGATACCCATTTTAATGAGCTCCTACACTGCTGTGAAATTGTTCTTATTTATCCAGGCTTATCTCAAAATCTGTTCTGGATAGAGATAATATCAAATGTCACAGCTTTCCTGTGTTATCATCTATGAGAATTTTTAGTATGCAAGGTAAATATAAACAATAAGATACTTCCAAACTTCTTAAATTATATTTTAAATAAACCCATCTTTATAATAGTTAAGATTAGCATTAGAGGTAGAGACAGAAATAGTTTAGTGTTTCTCAGTTGGTCTTAATATTACTGACCTCTGATCATTTCCAATGGCTAGGGGCATATTCTTTGCCTCAGGTGAGAGAAGGGCTGATATTGACACCTGAACATGAAAGGCCAGGTAAGCTGGTAAACATCTTACTATATCCCATATCAGCCCAAAATGTCAGTAGTGTTCAGGTTAATTAGAAACTCTGATAAGACAGATATGTAGATAAATACATGGAGATATGAATAAAGATGCATAAAACATTATTTAAATTTAAATAATATTAAAAATTTGAGGGTTCCATATATAATTATTATTATTGTACTACCTAATAGAATTTTCTATTTGTGTATTATATAATGGTCATCTCCATGTTGCATTCATAAGTTACTTACAGTTGCATGGCATGACACTTTATTAAGTTACATAAAAGTTGCAAACCTCAAATCATAAAATATATAGAAACCCTCGTGCAAAACAGAAAATCTTTATGCCTACAAGTCATGTGGCTTGAGTATGCTTGATAGATACTGAAAAGATGTCTGAAAAGGGAAAGAACTCATACAGCCAGGCAATGTGGCACAAACCTATAATCCCAGGGACTCGGGAAACTGACGCATGAAGATTGTGATTTTGAAGAGAGGGGCAACCTGCAAACTTGTCCTTGTCTCAAAATTATTAAATAAACAATACATAAAAAGACACTGGAGGTATAATTCAGTGGTATAGTACTCTCTTAGTCTACATGAGACTCTGGGTATTCAGAACTGCAAAAAAAAAAAAATCAAATGAAACCACACACACACACACACACACACACACACACACAGATCACGTTGGAATTACTTGACTTTATATGGCAAAACATACCAGGATATATATGTATGTAATGCTGATATCATCAAAGCTGTATTTTAATTTAGGGTTGAGGTTTAGCTCAGTTGGTGGAGTGCTGCTCTGAGCTCTCTGAGGTCCTGGGTTTCATCTCTAGCACCTCAGAAACAGAAGAGCCTGGCAGCCCACTCCCAAAACAATCCTGAAATAATCAGTCATTAAAAAAAGCCTGTGAATAGCAGAGAAGACTAACATTATGCCAGGCATGGCACATTGTCTGATAGTGTTTCATTCTGTTGTAGTTAATGTCACTATGAATCAGCCCCAACTTGATGACACCTAACAACAACAAGAACAACAACAATAACAAAGGCATGGCTATAGATTTGTAGTTCTTCAAACCTAGGGACTCATATCAATAAATCTCCCAGGAGAGCATGGATTCTATTTTTTTCTGTTTACCCTGTTTGATTGTGCTCTGGAGTAAGATCCTTTGGGACAGGAACACTAACAAAACTATGAAGGTGGCTGCTACATCCACCCATTCTGAGGAAACACAGGAGCACATTCTGACTGGGTAGGTTAAAAGAATATATCTCAAGATGGTGGACTTTAACTCATTGACTAGATAATAGCATAACTACAGTTCTTCAAGATAATAACTTTAAATTTAATTGAGTATAATGCAGTGGCATAGAATAAAAACAGTTTAGAGTACACTTTGTACAATAAACAGCATTTTTATGAATTTGCATTATATATGTATGAATTATGACATTAGAATACATGGATTATAATTAAATAAAAATTCCATGGTGGAATCCATGGACAGCTGATGAAAAATCAAATTTATGATTGACCAAATTAAAATTCATATCCAAACTGCTTTCTACCCCTGTAGTAAAGATTTTACTCATCTTCAGTGGGAAGCACATTTGAGAAGCTTACCAATATGTTAACAAGGATATTTTTCAAAGAAGAGAATATAACTTAAGAGTAAGAGGCATTCAGGAGACCAAAGCAAGAGTCGGGAGAGTCTGTATAGCCTGCTAACATTGGCTACGTAGTGTGACCCTAGCTAGAGATAAACAAACATATAAATACAATAAAAAGAATAAGGAGAAGAAAGTAAAAGTTATTCAAATGTCATTGCTAAAATTCATATTTAATTCTCTGACTACCTAATATCTAGAATAGGTTCTGTTAGCAAACAAATGAAAACAGCATGACTCTCAATAATTAAGTGTCTAAAATCAGTTGAAAGAAGGGATATGGAAGTACATGTTTGTGATGAATGAGAGAAGAAATAAAAATTAAGGCATATCTACAGTGTTTCTAGAATACCAACATGAAAGAGGTTAAAAAGGAAGAAAAAATCAGGCAGTTCTCCATAACATAAGGTATTTCAACACACCTTAACAAATAAGTAGAAAAATTTCCCTTTAATATCCTCTTTTCTTGTAGAGAAGAGAACTAGACATGGCAAGAAATAAGGTAGAGAAGTACAGAGGAATAAATCATTGACAAATGGAAACTGATGATATTAATTGAAATAATATGTGCCATTAGTTGGAGAATTGAAAGAAACTGGGATTACAAAAATATTCAAGACTACATTTCAAAAAGCCACATTCACACTGAAAGAAAACATATGCACTACTTTTAACATATCCAGTATCATTCCCATGTACACATTTCAGTGTTTTATATTTTAAAAGTGGAGAAGAGCAATTGAACAGAAAGAGACCGAAACAACAGAGGAAATTTGGAAACAGCTTTGTTTCTCGGGTCTAGTATATTGAAACTATTTCTTAACTTTATGTTCAGACTCCAAATGCTGTTTGGAAATTAATAGTTCTCATTATTCTGGACATGGTGGCGCACACCTTAGTTCAAGGCCAACCTGGGCTATCATAAGGAGACCTTGCCTCAAAAAAATAGTCTATCGATCTATATGCATATGCATATTTATAAATATACACATATGGTGTATATATGCATACATTCTCATAACATATTACCAAATGATGAAAATAGGCATTAAAATATCCTCCTAAAAGTGTAATAATCAGACATACTCAAGGGAAATGTGAAGCAGAGAATGTTCACAATCTAACTGGGCATTGTGGAGCATGCCTGTAATCCCAGTCATTTGAGAGACTGAGGCAAGAGGATCATGAGTTTCGGGCCTGAGCCAGGCTACACAACTTCAGGAGAACCTGTTTCAAAATAAAACTTGTAACAACGGACTGAGGGGTGCAGATCAGTAGTAGAAAGTTTGCATTATTGTCATTGCAGTCAAGTCTGACTCATAGCTACCCTCACAGGATTTTTAGTGGCTATTTGTTTCGGGACTGCTAGATGCATAGCATATATGAAACCCTGGGTTCAAGCCCTCAGTACTCCAAATTAATTAATTAATTAATTTAATCAAATAAAAAGTAAAAAAAGAGAATATTTGTATTCTAGATGTATTTTGGGACTGGAGTTTAGCTCAGTTGCTAGAGAGCTTCTTCTATGTGCTTGCTCTGAGGCCCTGAGTTCAAGCCACTGCATGGCAAAGATAGAAGAACCTTGCAACCCACTCCTGAAACAATCAGCCACTGACAACTCTATGAATAACAGAGAATCACTGCCATAATGCTGGGTATGTCACTGTGTCAGGTAGTGTTTCATCTGCTGTACATAGGATTACTATGAGTCTTATTTGATTTGACAGCCTCTAAAACAAATAACTTTTGTAATTAATTGAAATGTATTTTGATGACTTTTAAATTATCCTTTCTGGGGTGTAAACTGGATTATATACAAGGTATTTATATTCTTTACGCCTGAGCACCGTGGCACACCCTCATAATCCCAGTGTCTCTGGAGGCTGAAACTGGAGATAAGCCTTTGAAATTTAGTGAGACCCTGCCCAAAACTTAAAAAGGAGCCAGGGGTGCAGCTCAGTGATAGAGCACTTGCATCGAAAGCGCAGAGGACCTGGGTTTGACCTCTCTACAGTGCAAAACAAAGAATGTTCACTGTCTTCATTGCAGATCATTATATAATGTTGCTGAATAAGTACATTGATGAAAACTAACAAAATGTATTTTTAATAAATTGAATAATAGTTGCCAGTGCACAAATTTTATTAGTGTATTATAAGGAAATGTGAAGAGAACAAACTCTTATTTTATTAATATATTTATTTACAGAGTAATTTTAAAATGCATAAAAACCTATGGCCTTATCTTTAAAAGGTTTATTTTCATTTTTCAGATGTAAATGTGAAAGAGAAAAAGAAAGGAATTATTAAAGAGAGAAGAAGAGAGAGAGAGAGAGAGAGAGAGAGGGAAAAGGAATAGAGAAAGATATCACATTATTATTATTATTATTATTATTATCATTATCATTATTATTTGTGGTACTGGAGGTTGAACCCAGGCTTCGCACTTGCATGCCTTGCAAGTGCTGGACCACTGAGCTGTACCCCCAGCCCATTCTTTTACTTTTTTGAGACAGGGTCTCGCCAATTACACAGACTGCCTCTGGTTTGAACTTGCGATCTTCCTGTCTCTGCCCCCAAGCCACTAGGATTACAGGAGTGCGCCACTGCACCCAACTCACATTTGACATTATTTTGATATTCAATAATTATGAAAATTAATCAATATGAATAAGAAAAACCATAAAGATATGCAACCTAGAGTACAATAGTAAAAGAATGATTAATATATAAAACATAATTCAAATCTATGTTTTCTTGATAAAAGATAAAAAATTAAAAGAAACCTAAATTGACATGAAGATTGACTTATAATTTCTAAGTCTTTGAGAAGGCAAATATAAATTTTGTTCTTATTAATAAGATTATATGAATTCTCATTCCCTCTGACCATTCCTCATGTCATGAGTTAAAGACGTTGGTGTAGTATTATATAAAGAAAAACCTAGATATAATTTAGGTTTCCACCAACAGAATAAATTACATCGAGAACATAACAATGAAGTGTGGTCTCCTGAGACAGAAACATAAGAATTTGAATCTCCTGTGTAATTGAACCAGCTCTCTAATGTTGTTTTAGTTGCTTCTGTTTTGTTATCCTCTTTGTTATTTGTATAACAGCAACAAATTCTATAAAAATAGAATATTTGCATTAAAGTTGAGTGAAATGAAATAAAGTAAATAAATACCTTGTTTGCCTTATATTAAGTTAGCTATTTTAGCATTTGAATTAACAACCCATTAAGATTATATTATGACCTAACTGCTTAGAAATTCTAACACATTTGACTGTAGTTTTAAATAGCTTAAGGAGTTAAACCATTGAACAGAAACTGAGGCAGAAATGAGGCCTTGTTAGTACTTCAGTGGGAGACTGCGGGGGAACACCAGGTGCTGTAGGCTTGGGAGAAGACCTGGCAACCAACTCCCAAAAAACAATTAGCTATTGAAAACCCTATGAATAGCAGAGAAGCAGTAACAATACTGTTTCTCCTGTTGTACGTAGGGTCCCTGTGAGTAGGACAGTAACTCCAGGGCACCTAGCAACAATATCTTTATATAAATAATGGATTTAGAGAAAAAATATTCTTTTACACAAATATCTCCTCTTGCCTTACATCCTATTTTCAGAATCCCAGTACACTTTCAATCCCCATTTTAGGACAAAAACAAAAGAATCACCTTTACAGGATTGTAAATATCAAAGGCATGATTTATAGGAATTATACCATAAATACACCAATTGGTATCACATAGAGTTATTAGTATAAACACAACATTCATTTTCCAGTCTACTCCTCATCTAATTTCCCTGAAGATTTATGACTCAGATTAACTGCACTCAGGTGACCGAGTTCATTCTCGTGGGCCTCACAGATCGTCAGGAGTTGAAGATGCCCCTCTTCCTGCTATTCTTATCCATCTACCTCTTCACAGCTGTGGGGAACCTAGGTTTGATCCTGGTCATCAGAACAGATTCAAGACTCAGCACACCAATGTACTTCTTCCTTAGCAACCTGGCTTTTGTTGATTTCTGTTATTCTTCAGTCATCACGCCAAAAATGCTGGGGAATTTCTTGTATATGCAGAATGTTATATCCTTCAATGCATGTGCTACTCAGTTGGGCTGCTTTCTCACTTTCATGGTATCAGAGTGCTTACTACTGGCTTCCATGGCCTATGATAGATATGTAGCCATTTGCAACCCTCTGCTGTATATGGTCAGAATGTCCCCAGGAATCTGCATTCACCTTGTAGCTGTACCCTATAGCTATAGCTTCCTGATGGCCCTGTTTCATACTACCCTGACCTTTCGCCTCTCCTACTGCCACTCCAATATTGTCAATCATTTCTATTGTGATGACATGCCTCTCCTCAGGCTAACTTGTTCAGACACTCACTCCAAACAGATGTGGATTTTGGCCTGTGCTGGTGTCACCTTCATTTCTTCTGTTCTTATTGTGTTTGTCTCCTACATGTTTATTTTTTTTGCCATCCTGAGGATGCGCTCCACTGAGGGAAGACGCAAAGCTTTCTCCACATGTAGCTCCCACATGCTGGCAGTGACCATATTCTATGGGACCTTGATTTTTATGTACTTACAGCCAAGCTCTAACCATTCCCTTGACACAGATAAGATGGCCTCTGTCTTCTATACAGTGATCATCCCCATGCTGAACCCCTTGATATACAGCCTCAGAAACAAGGATGTGAAAGATGCCCTAAAGAAAGCCATTACTAGTAGAAACCAGCTTTTGTGTTCAAAGCACTAAGAAAATGGCTTCACTAAAACCAAGTAAACTGTGCTTCATGATCTGTTTTTCTCTCACTTGACTTGATGGCACCTAACAACAACAACAGCAACAACAAATCACTGAATTGCCTTTTTCCTAGTTGTTAATCAACAATGATCTCTTCACTAAAAAATGAAATAATACTCTGTATATTTTTGACAGTACCAGAGGGCTAACCCCAGGGCCTTGTACATGCTAGACAATTCTACCACTGAGCTGTGCCTCCAGTATCATCTTAATATTATTATTTTTTGAGCATCTTGTTCAAAAGGAAGTCCTCATTCCACAGCACATTGCTAAATTGCACAGGCTGCCTCTGGTCTTGAACCTGTGATTCTCCTGCCTCATCCTCCAGAGTCACGGCTAGGATAGGCATGTGTGATGATACCTGGCTTCATTCTCTGCATTCTTTGGAAGCAAATTTGTCTTGGAAATATTTTTCATATGCAATGGATACCATCAGATTTTACATTGTAATTTTTCACATAAAAATATTTTTGAAAAATTATCTGATCTCATAGCTATACAACTAGATATTGGTCAAGAATAGGCAAAAGTGGAAGCACTATGAATGTCCAGTCTAGGATTATGAGTGATTTAAGCATATATTCAAAAATAAATTTAAGTAATTTATCCCAAGTTAAATTTAACAGTATTTTCGAAATAAATTATAGACAAATATCAACTACGGGTTTCAAGTGGCAGTAAATTTTCTCTGAGTATTTGGTAATGCTGGAAGTTATTGATTTTCATGATGCATGGTGTAAAAAAATAATATTACTACTTAATGGGTGAGGGCAGATATGCAAAAAATAACATGGAATTTGCAACATTGTCCATCATCAAAAATTATTCAGTTCAAAGTAGCAATAATATCAATTCTGAGAAAGCATACCTTGAACAGTTGTTGCCTTAACATTTGTCAGGTATATTTCATACAGGACAAGCTGGTTCATAGAGCTGGTCAAGCCTCATTTGTTGTAACAGTTATTAAGACTGATAAAAAATCTTGAGTTAAATAATATTTTTACCTTTCTTATTTGCCAGGTTTTATTTCAGACATTTTGGGGCTCATTTGTCCTTTGCACATAAATCAGTAATGGATAACTTTACTTGTGCTTTCTCTGGTTACCATTACTAACTTTCTCTCTGCTTTCTGGTAGATTTATCATCTTAAGGTCTTTGTTTTTCAGGCTTTAATGTAACCCTTCTAGCTCTCTATTGGATATTATTTGCATGGAATAGGGGTCTATCCTTTTATTTTGTATTTTATTTGTAACTTGTATCTCTTGGAGTCAGCCAATAGTTGGATCTCACCCTTTTAAATATCTCTTAATACCTCTACCTTTTTATTGGAGTATTTAATCCATTCATACTTCATGTAATTATTGGTATGGTTAAAATTATATCTGTCATTTAGCTAATCATTCTCTAAATAGCACATTTCTTTCTGTTTCCATTTCAATACTATTGCCTTCTTTTGTGTTGAATGATTTTACTTAGATATTTTATATCTGTGTTTTTAAAACACACACTGCCACCCTCCAGGATTTGCTATATACACTTTCATTATTTCATTATTATCTTTTTTGGTTACTTCTATATATTTGCTTTCTGATTTTTCTGAATTAATTCTACAAAATCTGTATGTCTTCTAATATGATAATGTAGCTAGATATTGTATATCTGCTAAAGGCCCATATGCTAAAACACCACAGACTCAGCTATTTTTACAAGCAGAAAAATTTTTCTTGAGGAAGCAGCTTTCAGATTATTTGTGAAGTTTGATTTATTCTAAGGGTTCTGGAAAAGTTGAATTTCAAAGGTTTGAAGTGCTTTTGTGGATTCTATGGAGAAATGCAGCCCTGAAAGGAAGTCCTCACTCCACTATTCCAGAAGACCCTCATACTTCTATTTTACTTCATGGAAAATATCAGTCATTGTTAATCCCTCAACAAGTTAAGAACTTTTGTTATGTAGATCTGTATGCAAATATTTTCACTGTAAAAGCAGCAAGACAAGTTAAATAATCACTAATGAAATGCCTTAAAACCTCTATTATTGGCATATGTGATTTCCTATAAGACTATCTCATGATCAAGTTTTTAAAAAGCACCTTGATTTATTCATGGCATTATGTTACCTTTTTTCCATTGAAGTTGAAAAAATGTTTATATAATTTTATTAATATGTACATCGAGCTTCTCCAGAGAAACATTCTCAAAAATGTATGTATATATTTGTGCATGTGTGCATATATATATATACGTATATGTGTGTGTATCAAATCCATAAAGAATTGGCTCAAATAAATATGGACATCAAAATCCCATTAACTGCTTTTTGCTCATAGAAGCGCAAAATCCAGTGGTTTTATTCATTCCAGTTTAATAGTCCTGAGAATCAGGAGCCAATAGTGTGACTTCTAGTCCAATGGTGGTCTGAGAAACAAGGTGAGCTGCCACTATAATTCCTGGAATTTGAAGCCCTGAGAATCAGAAGACTGGAGTCAGATGGCTAAGAACAGCTTATCCTGTAGTAGGAGGAAAACGTGGTGTCCAAAGTCAGATGTCCTAACTCAAGAAAAGAACAAATTCACTTCTCCTCTACAGATTTTTGTTATTGTTGTTGTTGTTTGTTTTGCTGGGGTTTTTGTTTGTTTGTTTGTTTGAGATTATATCTTACTCTGTATTCCAGACTGACTTTGAACTTGTGATCCTCCTGCCTCAGCCTCACAAATGCTGGGATTATTGGCATGTGGTAATGCCCAACTTCTTCCACACTTTTCTTTGATTTGGGTCCTCAATCAATAGGACAGTGCCCATCAACTCTTGTCTAGTAGATCTTCTTCATTTAATCTATTGATTCAAATGCTAGTCTCTTTTGGAAACACTCTCAGAGACACATCCAGAAATGTTTTCCAGCTACCTAGGTATGGCTTAATCCTATCAAGTTCATTCATAAAATTAACCATCACAAGCACCACAGATCCTATTTAGATGTTTGTGTTACAGTACTATCTCTGCACTACTTACTGCAGAAAAATCCATGGGAGGTAAACAAGTTTTCAAGAACCTATTCCATACCTTCTAAATCTGAAACTTATCCTGGTAATTGAACATCAGTATTTTAACACGCTTCCAATACTCCATAGTGAACTTAAAGAATCCTCTTTTTAATATATTAATTTTCTTTATTGATATTTCTTATTTGTCAATTTATTTCTTTCAGGAGATTGAAAGTGTTTTCTTCTTGTCTTTCCTATGTATTAATATTAGCTGTGTTGTCTGTGTCTGTAAATCCAACAAATAGACCTAGTTATAGACAGTTCCTACTGACTTCCCACCCTGGCCTCACATTCAAATATGAATCACCCTTTGTTGCTTTGGTTTTCATGCCTTACAGGTTCTTGTTAAAACTGGAGATTATATATAATCTTTAGTTTAATAACTCTGAAATCTGACATTACTTTTCATTTTTCCTTCTGAGAGTTGTTGTTATGCATGTTTTTGTTTACTTATTTTTAGAAGTACCTTGTCTAAGCTGCTACAAGTATGGTAATTCACCCCTCTAATCCCAGAAACTGAGAAGGCAGAGGCAAAGGGATCTTAAATTTGAGGTCAGAGGTAGCCTTCATAATTTAGCAAAATGCTGTCTCAAAATAAAAAGCAAGAAATGGGCTCTAAGTGTAGCTCAGTCATAGAGCACTTACAAACAGTTTGTGAAATTCTTGGTTCAACTTCCAGTACTGAAAAAAAAGTACCTTTTCTAGACTTAATTGGTAGAATTTGGTCACTAACTCTTCTACTTAGTGTTAGTTATTTTTTAGCATGGCTTCTTAGGTGGTGATGTTTTGTTTGCTAGATTAGTGGTGAGTCAACAGACAATGAGAAGGGATGCTAAAAGAAAAGGAGTCCATAAGGCCTCTATGCTGTACTGCAGGTAGTTGTGAGATTTGGGAAGTATATTAAAAATTTATTATAGTTCAAGTTTGTCCTAACACTTACTTTCTGCTTTTGAATCTCCACTATGTATGCATTCAAATGATGTTTGCCATTTTGTACATACATCAAAACCCTTAATGGACCACTTTGTTTTCCAAGACTCGCTCCAACTAGAACCATGTACTTGGGACCTGCTTTCACCACTGAGTGTGGACAGTTATGGCTCAGTACATATATGCTCTCAAAAGGAAAACTGTTAATCAAATTAAGGAGAGTACAGCACCATTTTTCACATATCCTTGTTTTTAGGTGTCCTTGAATTAGGTCTAACTCATATCGACCCTATGTACAAGAGAACGAAACACTCCCCAACACTGTGCCATGCCCAACACTATGCCAGTGTTTCTGGGCTATTCATAGTGTTTTCCATGGCTGATTTTTTGTTGGGATTGCTTCCAGAGTGGATTGCCACACCCTTATCCCCCCCCTTTTTTTGTAATGGAGATTGATACCAGGGCCTCAGAGAACTCAGAGCAGCACTCTACCAACTGAGTTTAACCTCAACCCCATTTAGTCCATCCTAAATTACTTTGGTAGTTTGATGTTATCTGTGTTAGCCAATTGACTTATTCCAAATGTCTGCATGACTGACAGTAGTTTGCAGCTTGGATAAGAGCATACTGGCCTTATTTAGGATCCTGTTCTCCCACAGAAACTGGGAGAGAGGGATATCATCCTTCTTCATGATGACATTTTAAAGTGACAATTTGGAAGTACCTGAGGATGGTATTCCTGGGCTTTAAAGAAACTGTCAAAAGGCTATTTTATTTAGCCTTTTAAAACATATGTACATTTAAAATAAATAAAGTAAAATAATTTATAATTAAAAGTTTTCTAAAGTACATACCTAAAAATGAGTGAGTTTGGAAGGGGAATTGGGAAGTGAAAATTGTATTTTTTTCTTTTTTCTTTAGATATAAGTTGTCACTATATAACCCAGAGTGGCCTCAAACTCAGGATCCCTCTGTCTTGTTGTCCTGAGTGCTAGGATTACAGATATGTGCTACCATGCCAGCTTTTTCTTTATTTTCCAAAGAGACAATTAATCCTTATATCTTTAATTTGTATTTTACATTAGAAAATTCTCCTAAATAAAACTCTTTTGGCTTTGAAATCCTGAGTTAATTACCTTTGAGACAATAAATGCATTTTGCATCCATAAACAGGGCACTGAACTTTCTTAGCCTAGAGAATACTTAATCTGAATACTTTCAGTATCTCTTCCTCTCACAAAATGCACTCGTAAGTGTTGAGAAGTGTAACTTTAATTATGCCACTAGGGAAAATATAATGATGGAGATTGTGTGTCTGATGGAAAATCTGATTTCATATGTTGTTAAAAGAAGGCTAATTCTAACAATATGTTTGGTGACTCAGGGTTTCCATTATCATAATGTGTCTTTAAAATTTGTTCCAGAACATGGAATAAATATCTGCATTACATACTGATTTTAATCAGAGACCTATTCCTAATATCTCACATACCATTCTCTTGTGACATTTAAGAAAAGAGACAAGTGAGACAAATGAAACCCAATGATTCTTGGGGATGCCATGAAACCTTCCAAGTCCTCCTGGGATTCCAAATGAGGACCTAGATATGAAAGACTAAGAAGAAAAAGAAAAAAAGAAAGAAGAAATAGTAGTAGCTGCTCTTCACAAACTCAACATACTCAAGTCAAAAATACAATACCCAGGAAAATTTTCCAGTATACGAATGGATAGTGCACTCTAATTAGACTAACCCAAAAATGAGTTTACTCTCAGCCAGGTGGATCGCTGCATGTCTGTAATCCCAGGGCATGGAGAAGGAGAGGCAAGAGGATCACAAGTTTCAGGCCAGAGGCAGCTTAAATGGGAGAAGGACACAGCAATCCACTCCCAAGGCAATCCTGAAACAGCCATTGAAAACCCTTTGAGGGCTGGGTGTGGTGGTGCACGCCTGTAATCCCAGCGGCTTGGGAGCCGGAGCCAGAAGGATCACAAGTTCGAGACCAGAGGAAGTCTGAGTAATTTAGCAAGACCCTGTCTCAAGATAAAAAATTAAAATGGGGTTGGAGGTGTAGTTCAGTGGAAAAACACTTGCCAAATATGTGCAAGGCCTTGAGATCAACACACTCCCCGATAATGCAAGGAGAAAAGTTTTCCTCTCATGTTTATTCACTAACACAGTAGTGCAGCCTTCATTCTAGACTTCATTTTGTATTTATCCCTAAAGCCCCTCCCTGAGAGACACCTAGCTCTACCATACAGAAATAATTTAATTGTTCAATTCCTCTCTCTCTCTCCATATATACATATATTTTTGTTGTTAGGTGCTGTCCAGTCGGTATCCGACTCATAGCGACCCTCATAGGGTTTTCAATGGCTGACTGTTTCGGGGTTGCCTTGGGAGTGGCTTGCCAGGTCCTTCTCCCATTTTTGCAGTGCTGGGAATTGAGCTAAATCCCAGCCCCTATATATATATATATGGTGTGCATGTGTGTGTGTGTGTGTGTGTGTGTGTGTTTCTGTGTGTGTATAGTGATATCATAATTGTTAATACCCCCATGAGGAAAAAATGTTCCAACCATAATACAGAATTTATGTACAATTCATTTTTCTATAGCCTTGCAATTTCTAGTCTACATAGTATTCTTCAAATTTACTCATGGAGGTTAATGCCCCCCATACAGTGTGGTTATATTAAACATTTTAATAGAGTTATATACACATGCCACAGTATCCATTACTTGCTACCATTTTAGACAATCTGGTTAACATACACATGCCACAGTATCCATTACTT
The DNA here is from genome assembly GCA_007922755.1 of Pedetes capensis. NCBI lineage: Eukaryota > Metazoa > Chordata > Mammalia > Rodentia > Pedetidae > Pedetes > Pedetes capensis. The sequence goes on from VMDO01012741.1 coordinate 49,883, forward strand.
GCTACCATTTTAGACAATCCAGTTAACTTTTTGGTAGTTTACTTCTAAAATTATCCTTTGTTATGTACAGTTACATGGAATTCTGACAAATGCATAAGAGTGAGGTAACTACCACCTCAGTGACACATAATAATTTGCTCAACCCAAAGCTTTTTCTACATGTTTAGTCAGGTAGTCTCCTTTCTCCTAAACTTCATGCAATTCTGTCATGCTCTTCAAAAATTAAGAAATATGAAGTTAAAATTTTCATCATATTGAGTTCTGATAATGTATTTTAAACTGATGTTGAAAGAACGTTGTAAAAAATCTTAACAAATTTTGCCTAACAACCTATATTCATTGTCATTTGACTTCAATCTAATGTATTTACATGCATAAATCTGTATATGAAGGTATTTTCAGTCTTTCTTTCTTTTCAATACTCGGGAGTTGCACCACGGCCTCACACATTCTTTGCAAGTGCTTTACCACTGAACTTCACCTCTTGTTCATTATTTAATTGTTTTATTATGAAACAGGTTCTCACTAAGTTATGCATGCTGCTTCTGGCCTCAAACTTGTGATTTTTCTGTTTCAGCCTCCCAAGTTGTTGGGATTAAAAGTGTGTGCCTCTGTGCCTGGCTTACATGAGATTTATTCTTGGCTATTTTCCCAAGTCCAGATATCAGAAAACAAGTCATGATTTTATAGCAAGACATAAACAATAATAAAACATTTTCCATCAATATAATGTATGCTTGTAAGCTTAAGACAAAATTAGCAACTATATATTCATAGATGACTTAATATCTCAAACATACTTATTTTGGAGAAAACTGTGGAAGGTTTTATATTCAAATCCAGTCTTTGGAGCAGACATGCCAAACCCTGTTTTCCCTCAAACAATATCCACAATAACTGTCTCATCACCCAGTTGAGTCTCTGGGAATATAACTTCCAGACAGAATGTGTGACAAATGTCTTACTGGGCTTATCACTTATACATTGTAAGCTCACTCTGTGCAAATCTGTTATGTATTTTTATCTCTTGCCTATTTGAAACCTAAGACAGATTTGGAGATCCTGTCTACCTTCAGTGGAATGATGACTTCCCTAAGTTACTGGATAGAGAGCAAAAATACATTACTTTTGGTAAAAGGAGCAGGATTTCACAGTTTCTTTCCCTCGCCACACCCCACAAAACCTGTGTTGTAGAGGATTATTTGGTTTCCTCAGTAATCCTCTCATATTCAGTTCACTCTGCTATAAGAAAATACCATAACCTCACAACTTAAATGATGAGCAGTTGATCTTCCCACCATTGGGGAAGCCATACATCCAAGATCAAGAACCTTTCTGATTCTGTTCTAAGGCAGGACTCACTTTCTAGCTAGTAGATAGCCACATTCTTTCTGTGTGCTCACATGACTTCCTTGTGAGAAGAGAGAATATGAGGAGAAAGAAGACTCTTTGGTATCTCTTATTATAAGGAAACTAATCCCATTCTGAAAGCCTTACCTCTATGACCTCATCTAACCCTAAATACTTCTCAAATATACCATTTCCAAAGACCATCAGATTATAGAAAGATCTTCAATATATGAATGTTGAAGAATACAATTCAGTCTGTAACAGTCCATAACAGATTCATTCTTCCCTACTAAGGATTAATAACATGCTTTCTCCTTCCTACAGTCACAGTTTGGCTAACTAAATAATTTATAAGAGTACTCTTTAGGCCAGGTAACTAAGGAAACTAATAATAGTCTAAAAGAATAAACAAATACTTAATAAGTATATCAAAGAGCTAAGCAAAAAGAGAGCATTATGTCTTAAAATACTCTCAAAGCTAGATATTCAATTATTTGAAAGATATAGTATAAAAATTGGCACTAGATAATTCTTACCATCCTTTCAAAGATAAATTTCAACCCTGCAACTAGACAATGCTATGAACAAGTAAAACAAAAATAAATAAATAGCACTCAAAAGTGAGAATATTGGGGATATAACAGTATACTTAAGGTGGAGTTTTAGATCTGTATTTCCTTAAAAGAAAAAATCAAGCCAGGCATGGTAGTGTGCACCTGCTGTCCCAGAAACTTGGGACGCAGAGGCAGGAGGATCTCAGGTGTGAGGCCAGAGGCATGTTGCACAGTTTAGAAAGATCCTGTCTCAAGCTAAAAAATAAAAAAGAGTCTAAGAGTGCAGCTCAGTTGTAAAGCACTTACAAAATGTATGTGCAAGGTCCTCGGTTCAACCCCCCATAATGCCAGGAAGAAAGAAAGAAAGAAGAGAAAGAAAGAAGAAAAAAGAAAAAGAAAGAAAGGAAGGAAGGAAGGAAGAGAGAAGTCATGCTAATTTATCTTTAATCTTCCTCAGGATCCCTATGAGACATAAGCTGTAATTTTATGATGATCTTATTTACATCATATTCCTAGGTAGATCCCTTGGGATAGAGTCCCTGACAAAAGTCTGTATTTTGTTGCTGCCTAAACTTACCTTGCTCTGTAGTTTGTTGCTGCCAAAACCTCCTGAAAGAACTAAGAACACCATCTACCCAAGTAAGTTCAAAGAACAGATTTCAAAATTGGACTAAAAATAAGTATTTGAAAACTGAAGCAGAAGCTGGAAAATAGTACATTTCAGAACAAAGTGATTCAAATGGAATTTTCTGAAAAAAAGATAAATAGTATTTCCTTTAATTTTATTTCAGTTATATACATATGTGATTATATAAATTCTGTGTGTTATTAGTTTGAGAAAGAAGATGTGCACTAATTGAGAAAGAAGTTAGGCACTTAATTGACTACATTGTAATCTGTTTCAAATCTGTCCTTCTCACTTATGCAAAAGCTAGTAATTTGACTTAATATGAGAAGTGCATCCAAAACCACGTTATCCATGCACCACTTAATATACTTGTTATGTGTAAAGAACATTAGTGGTGAACAAGGGGTATACATATTGAAATGTTATTAACAAAGTTAATCTTTTAATTTTTCATTAAAAAATTCTGAAGGGGCCACAATAGGAAATAAGTAAAAAGGTCATGACTTCCACCTATGGAATCCATAGTATATCAAGAAAAGAAATATGGAAACAGATGGCTACTATATGTTTGAGATGATATGTAAATGAGTTATGCATAAAATGCTCCCATAATACAAAAATGAAAATGTTAACATAGCATGGTAGTTAAAAATCAGAGAGGACTTGAAGGATAAATAGTTTTCTTCCAATTCTCCCTTCATCTTTCACCTTGTAGAGATGACCATATAAAAAAGCAGATACAAAAGCAGGGACACGTATATGAACATATTGTAAAATAATTTTCCTAATTTGATTACTGCATGATAGTTTTGGCAAAAAGGAAGAAATGTGTCTTGAATTTGAATGTTAAACTTCTTGGGCAATGTTGTAAAACATCATGCAAAATGTCTTTACAAGTATAATGCATACTCAAGCATTGATATAAAATGAAATCGCAAACTGAAATTCATATAGTTGCCAAAGAGTCTACTCTTACCTAGTATTATCAAACTTGGAAACCAAATTTACAATGAGATTGCTTCTTCATTACAGCCATGTGACACATTACAATGTTCAGATCAGTGACAGACCACATGAACAAAGATGGTCCTCCAAGTTGAGATTGTCTAGTGATGTTGTAGCTACCTTGTTGTTGTTGTTGTTAGGTGCTGTTGAGTCGGTATCTGACTCATAGTGACCCTTATAGGGTTTTCAATGGCTGACTATTTCGGGATTGCCTTGGGAGTGGATTGCCAGGTCCTTCTCCCATTTTTGCAGTGCTGGGAATCGAACTCGGGACTTCAGAGACTGCAGCACAGTGCTCTACCAACTGGCCTAAATCCCAGCCCGTTGTAGCTACCTTAGGTTGTACAATTACACTGTGATGTTCACACAATGATGAAACTACTTACTGATCCATTCTCAGAACATATTGTGGTCATGAAGAGACTCAGGACTATATTTTAAAATAAGACTTGCATACTTGTAGGAACAGTAGATGGTCTTATAAAAACTTTGAAGACCTACCTATCTCATGTAATGAGTGTGGTATATGCATATATGCATAAATACTCAAAAATCATTTTGCTATCCTTGTCTAAGCTCAGTGAAGAACATCTAACTTCTCCTTGCATGCCACAATGCATCAACTAAGCTGTAGATTTCTCTTTTAATTTTTTCTTTGCAGAGATTACATTTGAGGAGCTATTTGCCTTTTCTGAGACAGAGTCTCGCTCTGTAGCCCTGGCTAGACTGGAACTTGCTATGTAGACTGAATTTTTGATGTGCTTTTGTAGGTAGAGAATGGAAAAAACAATTCTGTTTTGGTGCCCCAATTTTATTTATGGTCCACTCTACTATATACTTCTTGGCTCAAAGCACTCAAGAAAATGATATCTTTCAATAGTTATTTAGAAAAGCAATTGCTCATTTCAGAACTGCTAACTATGATAGAAATTCCACTATATTGTCTTTCTCAAAGATACAATAATGTGAGTCAACTCACATAGAAATTTTGTATTTACTCTTCAGAAAGCATTTTACTTCTATTTTGTATTTCAGTAAACAAGGGATGAAAGTTTGACTAATCTGACTAAGATACACAATTATCAATGTGTGGCACTGTCATAATTAAAGCTCTAGTCTCGTATATTTAATGCTATTCTATATGGGTTGGAGTTTAGCTCAGTTGGTAGAGGGCCGCACTGCACTTTTGATTCCCAGCACCACAAAATAGGAGAAGGATGTGGCAGCCTACTACTGATAAAACAATCAGACATTGAAAACCCTACAAGGATCACTAAGAATCAGACCCAATTCAATAACACATAACAACATTCCATATTAAATCATGTACATGAAAGATCATTATCATCATTATAAGATGAATGGACTGACTATTGTGTAAGTGAAATGGTAACTGACAATGGAAAGAAAGCCTACTGGTGTAGATTTAGGATGGAAGATTCATCTAATTCAGCAAGTATTTTCTAAGGACATACTAAAATATTATCTCTTTCCTACAAGTTTCTGGGAAAAGACTTTCATATGCCTTTCTCACAGAATGGCTGAGTTTCTTATTATTTTGATTCAATGGTAAAAGATATTTGATTTCAAACACACATCTCTGTACATTGATACACACACACATATACACACACACATAGTCATAAGCATATATGCATGAACACTTGTTTTCTTTTAACAGAAATGTACAACAAAGATATTTGATACAGGTACTAAGTGCAAGGAGAAGTGGCACTTGATTTCATAAATGTAGTGAAGAAAATGTCATTAGGAGCCAGAGATACTTCTGGTAAGAAGTGGTTGAAGGGAAACAGTGTCTGTTTGTATTCCTGAAGATAGGTGCAAGATTGGTAGCCTTGAGGTAGAGAAGGGGATGGAACTTAAATGTCTTTATGAAACATTATCAGATGATGAATAAACTGAGGTTTCAATGAAATATGATTTTAGTAAAAGAAACAATACATTCCAGTAATCCTTCCATATTTGAATATCCACCTATCTAGATATTAGAGTATCATTTTTAGTATTTGCATATCTTCAATGATAGTTTAAAACATGTATTTCTTGCAGAGTTTAATGGCCAAAAATGTTCTACTACAACTGGTCAAGAGACAGATGTAAGGCTGGGTAGCCCTATAAAGTAATGCATAATTATCTTTTATGTTCTAAAATTATTTTCTTAAAATGAAAATATATTCTCATTTTCCCATATGCAAATTATAATTTATGAGATTGAAAATTTCCTAGATGTGTATTTTCCTCCACCCAATCCTGTTATCATTAGATCTGTAAGAATCTTTATGTCAGGGCTCCAACATGTTACAATAATACATTTACTTAATACAAACTTAAAATGAATTAGCATACTTTAAAAGAAAGTATTTATCACGTAGCACTTACCCAATAAATACATTAATCACTTGAAACTATTCTGAGTTTCTGATAATTTAACCAAAAGCTGTAGTATATGAGCCATTACTCAAAAAGAAACAAGAAATATGAGTTATTTTATTTAGATGGTATTTATGTTGTTGTTAGGTGCCCTCGATTCACACCCAACTCATAGTGACCCTATTTACTACAGAACAAAACATTAGTCAACACTGCGATACACATGATCTTTTTATGTTTGAGCCCAATGTTGCAGCCACAATGTTTCTTCTCATTTTGGGGAGAAACTGGAGGTCCCAGAGACTTTACTCCATTCCCATCATTAAGATCGACTCTACTTTGAGGAGGTAACTCTTCCTCAGTCATTTCTTGAATGCTTTTCAGCCTGGGAGGTTCATTTTCCAGCAGTATATATGACAGTGCTTCTGTGGCATTCATAGGTTTTCGATGGCTAATTGTTTGGGGAGTGAGCTTTTGGGCCCTTCTTCCCTTTCTCTATTAGCCTGGAAGCTCAGCTGAAACCTGTCAACCATGGGTGACTCTGCTGGCATCTGAATTACTGGCGGCATAGCTTTCAGCATCATAGCAACACAGGAGCCCCCATGACAAGCTGACAGTCCCAAGTTGGAGATGATGTTTATTCCAAGTCTAATTTCTACTGCCTGCAGCGGTAGCCCTGTGGCATCCGATCCCATCAGATCTCGGAAGCTAAGCAGGGTCAGGCCTGGTTAGTACCTGGATGGGAGACTGCCTGGGAACACCAGAAGCTGTAGGCTTAGGAGAAGGACCTGGCAACCCCCTCCCAAAAATCAATCTGCCATTGGAAACCCTATGAACAGCAGAGAAGCACTGACAATAGTGTTTCCCCTGTTGTACAGAGGGTCTCTGTGAGTCGGATACCGACTCAACGGCACCTAATGATGACAATTTCTGCTAGATATAAAGGAATTTATAGGTTTTTCTCAAAATTTTTAAAAATATTTCATACAAAGGGAGAAAAATTGAGAGAATTATAACATGCTACATTATAGAATCAAAATTTATATTGATGTCTATATATCAATTATAAACAAAGCCCAAAAGCTTAGGTAAAATATTAAGATATTGCTTGTAAAATAATATGTTAAGACAAGCCGGGCGACACAGACCTGTAATCTAAGCTACTCAGGAGGCAGAGGCAAAGAGACTGAAAAATTCAAGGTCTCTTTGGGCTACATAGCTAGTTTGAAGTCAGGCTGAGCAAGTGAGACGTTGTCTCCTATAAAAAGTGGGAAAAGGAAGAAAAGAGGAGGGAGGTTGTTGATACAGCATGTGTGAGACCCTAGGTTCAATCTCCAGTTACACAGAAAAGTAAAATAAAATGAAATAAAATTGAGAAAGAATATACAAATGAAATAAAATTAATATACTAACAAATTAAATATGTATGTTTTGAAGGAAGTGGTAAAATTGTAGAACCCATATAAATTAAGATTAATCTTTTGGAAAGAAAATGCCATTGTTACTTTAAGGAAGCAATGTATTTTTAAATATGTAGGTATTCATTGCATATGACCTGACAAACTGATACTTTACCCATAAAGATGACTTTACAACTCTATCAGGAAACACTTGAAAAACATTTTAGGCTACAACCATATTCTTGCTCAGATACTTCTGCAAATAACTATGGATGTTTGAGCTGGTATCATGTTCATGTCCTTCCTGTTTTCTTGTCTTTATCTCCTGTAAAGACATTATTTCTGCCATCTTACAGATGTGCACAGCTGTGGGAAGACAAAAGGCTATATTGAGAATAAAACAGTGAGGTGCAGTGGCACTTGAGTAAGAAAACACGGGTTTGAGTTCCAGCTATCTGAACTTACTTAAAATCTTTAACTTTTCTAAGATATCTCTCCCCCATTTGTAAAATTGGGATTGCATATTGATGGTACTTTCATCACATCTTTATACATTTGAATTGTTAAGACAGTTATGCAGATGTGAGGGTAATGAAAGAACAGATAATTGTGTACATCTCAGCACTGAAAGAATGTGTAATACAGGTCACACAGACATGATAATATGAATGTCATCACTGGAATTGTTTCAGTCCTTAATATGACTAGCATGGACATTTTTCAATAAAATTATTGTCTTAAATATTTGAACAACTAATGTTAAATTTTAAATGATATAATGTACAGAACTTTGATTAAAAACAGAGTCAGTATGGACTGACTCCTGTCCTGTTAATTTTCTGAATACAATCAATTTGGGTGAAAGAAAAACATGGATCCCATAAAACATCTGTTTTATCTTCATTCCTTCTTCACAATGCAAGTATGCAAATAATTTTTATAATAAATTAGTACTTTCATGTTAACAATAGTACAGGTTTCAGAATATTTAGATCAAAAGGTAGAAATGTTAAGTTGATTATAACATTCTCTCTTTATTCAGATGACCTGGAGACCAATGGCTCAGATAAATTGCACCCAGGTAACAGAGTTTATTCTCGTGGGCCTCACAGATCATCAGGAGTTGAAGATGCCCCTCTTCCTGCTATTCTTATGTATCTACTTATTCACAGTTGTGGGCAACCTAGGTTTGATCCTGGTCATTAGATTAGATGCAAGACTCAATACACCAATGTATTTCTTCCTTAGCAACCTGGCTTTTGTTGATTTTGGTTACTCTTCAGTTATTACACCCAAGATGCTTGGGAATTTCTTGTACAAACAAAATGTAATATCCTTCAATGCATGTGCTGCTCAGTTAGGCTGTTTTCTTGCCTTTATGACAGCTGAGTGCTTACTACTAGCTTCCATGGCCTATGACAGATATGTGGCCATTTGTAACCCTCTCCTCTACCTGGTAATAATGTCCCCAACAATCTGCACTCAACTTGTAGCTGCCCCCTATAGCTACAGCATCCTGGTTGCACTATTTCATGCTATCCTCACCTTCCGCCTCTGCTATTGCCATGCCAACATTGTCAATCATTTCTATTGTGATGACATGCCCCTCCTCAGGCTAACTTGTTCAGACACTCACTCCAAGCAGCTCTGGATCTTTGTCTGTGCTGGTATCATGTTCATTTCCTCCCTTCTGGTTGTCTGCATTTCCTATACATATATAATCTCTGCCATCCTGAGGATTCGCTCAGCTGAGGGAAGACGCAAAGCTTTCTCCACATGTGGCTCCCACATGCTGGCAGTGACCATATTCTATGGGACTTTGATCTTCATGTATTTACAGCCCAGCTCTAACCATTCCCTTGATACAGACAAAATGGCCTCAGTCTTCTACACAGTGATCATTCCTATGTTGAACCCCTTAATCTACAGCCTCAGGAACAAGGAAGTAAAAGATGCTTTGAAGAAAGCCATCACTAACACCAAACAGGCTGTTTTCCTTATGAAGCTAAGAAAATGACTTGAATAAATAAAAATGGATTTTTCCTTGTGCTCCAATTTTTATCACTAAAATTATCAGTATGCCTATTGTTAATGTATGTTTTATATATATCTGTTTACTATATTAAATTTTTCTACATATTACACTAGAGTATGATTTCAGGCATAAAAGTTACTGTAAGACTCACACACCTTTCTCTCATTTTTTAGATAGGAAATGTATAAAAAATAAATTTCTCTTCCATAGAATTTATAACAATATTCACATTTCTCCAAACAAAAATGCATAAAAATAATGTTTAGGATATACATAGTTACAGGCAGAGCAAAGACAATATCCAGACTTCCCTTCTCTCTCAAGCTTTACTTCAGGATTCTAAGACTGCATTAACACTATTCCATGTGAAAAGCAAAGATGTGTAGTCTAAATATTTTTTGTTTTCCTAATTTCTTGGAAAAATGCTTGAAATTATGACTGTCCCATATTTTTATACATTTAACAAATTGTCTTTATTAAAGAGATTAGCACAGCATTCTAACATAAACTGTATCCCTGATTATACATGACCTTATGCTGTCCCTGGAAATCTTGGTTAGTCTCAGAAAACTAACTTTTAAGTGAGATGATTTCTCTAGCCTGTGAGTCTGCATTCTATTTTTTCCAGAATATGTTTTAAAAGTGTAATTTGCAGATGCAATACTTATGTGTAGGGAAGGGATTATATTCTAAACAAATATATTCACAATAATTGAAAGAGCATAGACCATTTCATCAGTAACTAGGGTTATATGGAGTTGTGCTGGAAAACATATACTTAGGTGAACTGGTCATCATTTGTTAAAGTGTAGATTATAGCACAACATCCAGTAGGTAGCCTAGAGAAAATATAATAGATATGCTTTTTAGTCAAAGAACTTAGTTAGATCTCAACCATATACCATCGTATTTTAACACTGCTCTTATCTGTTTTTTCATCAGCCAAATAAGAATAACTTTACTTAGTTTAGAGGTTTTGAGGATCAAAGAACATAAAAAGGACTAACAGCCCATGGTAGGAAGTGGTATAGTATCTCACTTCTTTCTTATTAATCTGAAAATCAAGATTCTAATCCCAGTTCTATTAATTATAATTCATATGAACTTGATGAAACAATTTACAAATGATGGTTACCATACTCTGCAAGTTATAACTGAATAACTGTGATACAGATAGTTAGATAAATAGATCTCTCTCTTTGTGTTTCAAAAATAAGGCGTTAATTTAACCATTTCCAATTACACCAAAAAGAGATTTGAGTTTGCTATTCACACTTTTTATGTAATAATTTTGTTTGGATATTTCATATATGAATAAGTTGAATGTACAATGATGACACTAGGAAGAAACTACTACTGTATGCCAAAACTTCTTAGTAAAATTCACAACCTTAACAAAATTTATACTAACACATAAAAGGCAAATAAAAACAAGTTTCTGTGCTATTTCTCATATGATAAAAGAATCTTTGCTATTATTTCAGAGTTCTTAATTATACCTAGGCTCAGCATAATGATCTGCATTTCAAGTTATTTTTGCCTATTAATTAAATTGGGTCCCAAAAGATCAACCATAGCATAATCACTTATGTTTGCAAAACATCATTATATTTTTAGTTCGGAAATTATTTACATATACATAATCCATAGAAAAACTCCAGTGGG
>VMDO01012742.1:0-60973 GCA_007922755.1 Pedetes capensis
AGGGGAGGGGAGGGGAGGGGAAGAGAGGAGAGCGGAGGGGAGGGGAGGAAAGGGGAGGGGAGGAGAGGGGAGGGGGGAGAGGAGAGGAGAGAAGAGGAGTGGAGAGGAAGGTCAGGAACCATACTGTTGCTTCTACTGCAAATCCACAGCTGTGCCCACAGAGCCAGAGCTCCTGTCCCTCTTTCCAGCCCCAGCTCTGCTTCCTGGCGTGGCCTCATCTTAGCCAATGGCCTCTCTACTCCTCTCACTGCTCAGGGCAAAGACCCCGCCTATCTCCAACCCCTCCCTTTCTCTCACACCCACATCCAGCCCACTAGCTAAAGCCAGCCAGAATCCAACTGCTTGTCACCCACCCTCCTTGGAGCCTTATTACCACCGAGGTGTCCCAACAGGCTTCCTGCCATTCCTCTCCTGTCCCTCTCCCCCACCTCCCGCCCCAGCTGGCTTCAGTGTGCCCGCACCAGTGTGAGCCTTTCAAAGTGTTAGGCAGCTCATTCCACTACCTGGAGAACTTCAGCATCTCCTACCTTTGCAGAACAGAGCAGAGAAAGAACCAGCATCATAACTGTTGCTCAGCCATTACCTCCTCCGGGGCTCCTCCTCGAGGCTATTTTATGTGCAAACCACTTCCTACCCCACCACTCTCGGGCAGGTCCTGACTTGTCCTTGAACACTGCTGCACATCAGGGAATCTGTGGGCAGCCAGAAGGAGCAAAGGAGGCTGAGGGCAGGCCACTGGCTGGTGCACGATCTATTCTCTAGCCTCTGCAGTTCCTCCTGGCTCCTCAGCCGCTACAGGGGGTAGAGTCTGGGCTTAGTCTCTAGGACAGAGATTGAAACCAAGGACAGGTTTCTCACTGCTGTAAAAGGGATGCGTGGAAGAATGCTGTGCAGCTGTGGACCACCGGCAGTGCAGAGTCCCCGTACGATGAAGCCCTGATCTTTAAAATCTCTTCTACTCAAGAGACCTCATTTGATCAAAAGGAAAAATCAAGAGACAGAATGGAAGGTCTTGGACTTCATACCCTCAGACCCAACATAAAAAACGAAATACCATTATTTTCAGTAAAGATTGTTTCATTTCTGCAATTGCTACCCCAAGCCATAAGATGTACATCTGCAGCCCTAGGATCAAATTGTTCCAGCTCTCAAAGAAACAATCTGAGGCAGTTTCATTTTCACCTATCTTGTCATATCTAAGGGAGCTGCATTTATGCTCCTAGTGACTATTTTGATTATAGGAAATATATTTCATTGTTGTTGTTGTTGTTGTTAGGTGCCGTCAAGTCAGTATCCGACTCATAGCGACCCTCATAGGGTTTTCAATGGCTGACTGTTTCGGGATTGCCTTGGGAGTGGATTGCCAGGTCCCTCTCCCATTTTTGCAGTGCTGGGAATTGAACTCGGGACCTCAGAGACTGCAGCACAGCACTCTACCAGCTGAGCTAAATCCCAGCCCATGTATTTCATAAGCAAGGTTAATTTTACAAACATGTATCTTCATTACTTGCATAATTAAAATAATAATATACAAAATCCCTCTATTAGGTTGGGAAAAATAAAGAAGCAAGCATAATATGCAGCACTGTTTTGGTTCTAAGAAACAGGCACTTTTGGAAACTGAGGAAGGATGTGTGGATAGATAAAAATGCTGGCAATTATCAACGCATCTTGAAAGCCATAAAAATTATTTACTCTTTGAGCCAGAAATTCTACTTATAGAAAATTATCCCCAGAGTCAAATAAGCACATTTTCAAAGATCAATGTGATCAAAGATATTATACCGTTTTTCTAAGAGGAAAATTGGAGAAAAACTACTGTACAACAGCCATCAATAGTGCTGGAGACACATCATTGCCAAGTATCCATCCACTCCTCTACTTGGGAAAATAATATGAGTTCTGTCCATGACAGCGGTGTGCATAGCTACAACACAGCTTGAAGACACCTCATAGTTAGGGCTGACTGGCCAGTGAGCCTGGGAGCTGTTAATTGATATTAATCAATAGATTTATGACACATAAACTTCTAGAAAGGTCTTCAAAGGAAGCTGACTCAGGTGGGAAAAGTAGTCCTTCCCCTTCCTCTTCTTCCTCCATGGAAGTGTGGAAGCGGCCATCTTTGAAAGTGAGAGAAGCTTGCTAAGAGTGGTGGGACTCCTCTGGAGATGAGAAATTTGGGTCCCTGATGTCTCAGGAGACCCAACAAAAAAGCATAAAAGCTTATCATTTGTGACAACACAGGGATGGTTGCAGGACACTGTGTTAATCACAATAGGAACAAAAAGAATATTGTATGATCTCACTTGGATGTGGAATCTGAAAAGGTTTATCTCACAGAAGTAGAGGATAGAATTGTGGTGACCAGGAAAAATTTAATCTGGAGAGGCAAGGATAGAGAGATGTTGATCAAGGGGTATATAGTTACAATCAGACAGGAGGAATAAATTCTGGTGTTCTGTTACATACATTGCATATGGGGGTGACTGTTGTTGTTAAGTGCCATCGATTCAGGTTCAACTCCTAGTGATCCTATGTACAACAGAATGAAACACTACCCGACACTGTGCCATGCACATGATCTTTTGTTCTGTTACATACATTGCATACCAGGGCGACTGTTGTTGTTAAGTGCCATCAATTCAGGTTCAACTCATAGCAACCCTATGTACAACAGAATGAAACACTACCCAACACTGTGCCACGCACATGATCTTTTTTACGTTTAAGTCTGTGCCAATCCATCTGGTAGAGGGTGTAGGTAGCAACAATATACCAATTTACTGTGTATTTCAAAAGAGCTAGTAGAGAGGATTGTTGAATGTGGTTATCACAAAGAAGGATAAACGTTTAAGATATGCTAATTATTCTGATCTGATCATTATATAATTTATGAAAATGTCACATTGTACCACATATGTATAGTTGCGTATCAAACAAAAACAAAACTTAAAGAAATGAATAAAATGAATGAAACTAGGCCTGATCAATCTATACCCAGAGATAGGAGAAAGAGCACATAAACCTTTGAGAGTTTAGGTTGCTGAACTCAATTGTAACCAACACAATAATTAAATGTAGTGATTGACATATTAACATCATCTCTACACAGACGTTAAAAATTAATACTAAACAGCCATATTTGCTGGCATGGAAAGGTATTCACAGCATACTGCCAACTGAAAACGAAGATTATAAGCCAGGGACAATCACAAGATCCAAAGTTTTAAAAAATTGCATGTGTATGTAGGGTAGATAATTGTTTGTGGACAGGTCTGATAGGCCAGATGAAAAATGTTTGCAATACTTTTCTTTGAGTGATATTATTTATAAGGACTTTAACATTTCTAAAACTTGTTTTGGCAATTTTTAATGTTTGCCTTTGATGATTTGATATTTAACCTGAAATTTAAAGATAAAAAGCTACCATAATTTAATTTGCAAGTTAATGATAGTAAGGGATTAAAATGTCTGCTACATCCATGACAAACAAAACGTTGTTTAATCTGTATAGAACACTCTCACAAATAAATAAGACATGAAGATTAGTGTGTGAGTAACATGAATAAAGAATTCCCCAAGGGAGAAACAGAAATGGTCAATAAAGGGTAAAACATCTTCAGTAGTATTGTTGTTGTTGTTAGGTGCCATCAATCATATCTGATTCATAGCAACCCTCAGAGGGTTTTCAATGGCTTATTGTCTCAGGATTGCCTTGGGAGTGGATCACCATTTTCTCCCATTTTTGTGGTGCTGGGAATCCAACTCAGGACCTCACAGACTGCAGAGTGGTGCTCTACCAACTGAGCTAAATCCCAGCCCCTCAATATTATTAATGATCTAAAAATGCAAATTAAAGTAGGAAGCCATTTCCATCCATTTGATTATAAAGATTAAACGCACAAGAGGTCTCATCATGCCCAAGTACACTCAGCCAGCATAGACCGAGAGTCTGTGTGTGGTCACACTGGTTCACTTCTAGGATTTATCTCCACAAGGCCATGACACACATGCACGCTGATCTGGACCACAGAGATGTTCACTGCAGTGCTGTTTATAACAGTGGAGCTCTGGAAACCACCTGAGTGAGACAGGGAACATCTGCATAATGGCAGCATTAAAAACAACTTTGAAGAAGTGAATGTCATGGAAAATGTTCATAGTATCAAAAATTCCACGGTTATAAACTAGATTTAATTTATGCTGTTTATCCATCTAAATATGACCTAAAATAAGCCACTGGGGCAAATACTCTGAATAATGGGCTTTTATTTTTGAACAAAGTACTTTTCATGTGAACAATGAATTTTGGTGCTACAGAAGAGTTGCCTCAGAGATTTGTTTTAAAAAATTTAATTGTTTTGCTCTCCAGTCAGTGCCTGTTGTTGTTGTTAGGTGCCCTCGAGTTGGTATCCAACTCATAGCGACTCTACGTACAACAGGCAAAATAGTATTGTCAGTGCTTCTCTGCTATTCATAGGGTTTTCAATGGCAGATTGATTTTGGGGAGTGGGTTGCTGGGTTCTTCTCCCAAGCCTAGAGCACCTGGTGTTCCCAGGTGGTCTCCCATCCAAGGACTAACCAGGCCCCACCCTGCTTAACTTCCAAGATCTGATGGGATCAATGCCACAGGGCTACACCTGCAGGCAGTCAGTGTCTTGTTGTTGTTGTTGTTGTTGTTGTTAGGTGCCGTGGAGTCGGTATCCGGTATCCGACTCATAGCGACCCTCATAGGGTTTTCAATGCCTGAGTGCTTCGGGATTGCCTTGGGAGTGGATTGCCAGGCCCTTCTCCCATTTTTGCGGTCCTGGGAATTGAACTTGGGGCCTCAGAGACTGCAGCACAGCGCTCTACCCACTGAGCTAAATCCCAGCCCAGTCAATATCTAGTGCCCTTTTTTCTCTCTTTTTCTTTGTCACTCAAATGATATGTGGGAAGTTCATCATTTTTTTCTTCTATTGTTGTTTTTTTCATAGCACGAAAATGCACCATGTTATTATAAAGAGACAATCGAGAATAGAAGCTACGATCAAGTGAACACAGAACAGATGCAGCAATAATGATTAAACAAACGTGAGGAGTCTTAGGTTGTTGGGAAAAGGTCATGACTGATTGGTTGGCCTATCTCACGGGTGTATATGTGACCATCAGCTGTTTGATGAGAGAAATATGGAACTAAGATATGTGAATGAGAAAGGAGAGAGATCTTGCTTTCTTACTTTTTCACATCCTTTCTCTCTCTCTCTCTCTCTCTCTCTCTCTCTCTCTCTCTCTCTCTCTCTCTCGGGGGGGGGGGTTGTTACTGGGGAGCTGAACCCAGGGCTTTGCACATACTTCACAAGTACTCTACCACCCAGCTGCACTCCCAGCCCCTTTTTATTCTTCATCTTGAAACAGGGTCTGGCTAAGTTACGCAGGCTGCCTCTGCCCTTGAAATCGCCATCCTCCTGCCTCCCTGCCCCACCCCCCGAGTCACTGAGATGGCAGCTGTGTGCCCTTGTACCTCGCTGGAAAAGAGAACTTTCAATATGTTTGCAAGCATGGCTGAGGACTCTTTCCTGGAGGAAGTGATAGGATGAATGTCAATTACTTTTCCAGCGTCTAGAATGGTTCCGCTCTCAGCTTCCACAGTACACCTTGCTATTTGCAAAATGTTGATAGCATTAACTGAAAACAGGGAAAGGCTGCTGTGCCTTTGAAGAGGTGGTGTGGTGCGGTTTGGCCCAGAGGCAGGGAACTCCAGCCATACAGTGTAGGACTCCTTTTACCATAGCCCCTCCACATGATGTCAGGTATCTTATATACGCTAAGGTATCTAGGTACATAAAAAACCCAACAGCCAGGCACAGTGGCGCACGCCTATAATCCCAGTGGCTCAGGAAGTGGAGGCAGGAAGATTGCAAGTTTGAGACCAGAGGTAGTCTGTGTAACTTAGCAAGACCCTGTCTCATAAAGTAAAAAAATGGGCTGGAGGTGCAGCTCAGTGGTCCAGCACTTGCAAAGCATGCAGGCACAAGGCCCTGGGTTCAACCCCTAGTACCACAAAACAAAACAACAAAACAAAACAAAACAAAAACAACAGTTTTAGCTTTCTAAAACCACTTAATGTCATATGTAAATACTGAAAAAATAATTTTCTAAAGAGCAGAGCACAGTAATATAATACAGGTGGGCAATGTAGTATTTTCCCAGGGGTTGAATCAACCTACCTGAATATCCTGCCTGACCCCCTTATGGTCATTCCAAGGACTTGTTGGTGGACACTTACATGATCAGGATGAAAACTTCTGAGTGGACTACATGGGGTGTGTGTGAGGGAAGGACAGACTTGGGTGAGACAGAGTGAGTGGTCCACTCGATGAACCTCTGAGTGGACCACATGGGGTGTGTGTGAGGGAAGGACAGCCTCGGGTGAGGTAGAGTGAGTGGTCCACTCGGAAGAAGCATCTCTGGAAGGACTAGGGCTCTTTAAAGCATCATGTACATCTGGCAGACAACAAGCAAATCAAGGACTTCCTACCTTTCGAGAATTTCCACACGATGGTGGGAACAGGATAACCCTCCGCGGAGCAGTTGAGGATGACCGCCTTGCCATAAATCCCGTCCTGGTCCCGGGGCTGAACCACGAACTTGGGAGGAACTGTAAAGAGAAACGCCATCCGTCATTCAGTCAAGACCACAACTGATTTAAAGGGGTGAGTAGGAAAAGGAATGGCTTCCACGATCATGCAAAGACCAGGAACGCTCCACATATATGGGAGAACAAAAATGGCAGGGCCACGTTGGGATAAAGGAGAGGCGCAGGCTCAGTCCTGGTGACTCTTTCTTCATGTATTGGGGAGCTTTCGTAGAGGGGAGCTATTGTGGACTAGGGAAAACTGGCCTTTGAAGTGTGGGGGTTTGGCAAAACCAAGGGAAGCTGACATTCTGGCTTTGTGTTACTGGAGATCTTTGGGAATTCATTCTATGGAAAATAGAGTCACAACTACCATTTAAAGACCAGATAAAACAGATGTTACTCGAATAATAATTATCAAGGCTAAGTATTCCGCTTGGTTGTGAACTATTGAGAGCATTTGTTGTTTGTTTTCCCTCTAGCAGAAGATGAAAAGAGAATTAACAGCCACTCTTCAAAAGCACAACATGGGACTGAATGATTCCTAGAAATCTCATGAGGACGTATGAGCTCAGCCCCATTCTGGGCCAAAGTAAGACAGCGGAGGCCAGTTGATGGGAGGTACCGACCGGAAATCTTTTTAGTTCACTTACAAAAAATGGAAGTTTCAGTCATTGCTTAACTGGTAAACTTTGTGAGGTGCTAGGGCAATCCATCCCTACCTAAAACATATGCAGGTGCTCTACCTAAAACATCCCTGCCAGGCGATAGCAAATGCTTTGAGGTAAACTACGATCTTAATAATCATTGGATCTTTTATTACAGAGAAGGTTCAAATTCTTTTATTTTTTACCTTTTTTTAAATTGGAAATCTTTAATGTATACCTTAATGTGATCCATCCTGACATGCTTTTCATTGTGACATTTCCATATATGCATTTTGTTGTACATTATTCATATAGGTTCCCCCTTACCCTCTTGTACACTTCCTCCCCCTTTCCCACCTCCCCATCAAAGACTTCTCTACCATTTACTTGTCTTTTTGTGGTGATATTTTTCTATATATCCTTGGGTTCCAGTGCTGTTTAAGATGGAAACTTTTCCTGTAGTGAACTTTCCTTTTACCTCGTCAGAACTATTACATGCATTTTCTAGACCATCTATAATAATACCATTCTTAGCCTTTTTTCTTTTATTTTGATCTGAACTTTGTATAGGGTTTTTTTCCTTCTTAAGGTACGAATTCTTCTAGAAAAGAAAGCACATGAAGTTTTCCTAATCCCTACGTATGTCCAGCAGATCCGTCATAGGATGGACTCTCAATGAGGCAGCTCTAGATTATGTGAGAGGAGAGGAATTAGGTCCCCTGTATGTGAAATCCTTAGCTGATGAATATTCTTCCCCCATTTCCCACAATTCCTGGTAAGGTTACTCTTGCCTGCCTTGTTATATCCAGAACTTCTACTGTGAAAGAAATATGGGAATATTTGCTACAAAAAGGTAGGGATTCCAACCACATGCCATGGACTGGAGAGAAGGTTCGGATGTAAGACGGCAAGGGGCTTAGTGGGTTGTTGAAATGATACAAGGCACAGAGAAGACCGCTTTGACTTCCAAACAACTGAGGAGGAGGGACTGTTATCAAGACACAAACAGCAGCTAGAGATGGGACTCAAGGCTGTTTCTGGAGAGGGAAAGACGTCTTAAATTTTTTGGCCCAGATTTTTTTTTTTTTTTTTTTTTTGCAGTACTTGGGGTTGAACCCAGGGCCTCGCACCTACATGCTCTGCAAGTGCTGGACCACTGAGCTGCACCCCCAGCCCATTTTTAACTTTTTGAGACAGGGTCTCGCTAAGCTACGCAGACTACCTCTGGTCTTGCTTGCGATCCTCCTGCCTCTGCCTCCCAAGCCGCTGGGATTACAGGCGTGCGCCATGGCGCCTGGCTCAAGCCCAGATTTTTGTAGAAAGTGTTATACATGGAGAGGCAACAGAGCGCGATGGCTGAGAGCTTACAGCCAAGCGATGAACAGCTCAGTGTGGTCTCCAGCTCTGCCGGTTCTTATTGGATGACCCTAAGCAAATTACAAGATGTCTCTTGGCCTCCATTTCTTTATATAAAACTTGTGGATAATGACAGTCCCCATTTCTTTGAGTTGTTATGAGGATTAAATGAACTAAGACATGGAAAGTTCTCTGGAGAGTGGGTGCAATATAAAAAAGTATTGAAGGAGTGTTGGTTAACTTAGCCAATGCAGGT
Organism: Pedetes capensis; assembly: GCA_007922755.1. Taxonomy (NCBI): domain Eukaryota; kingdom Metazoa; phylum Chordata; class Mammalia; order Rodentia; family Pedetidae; genus Pedetes; species Pedetes capensis. The sequence continues at coordinate 8,876 of VMDO01012742.1, forward strand.
GTGCCCAGCTCTCCCACATCTTTCACGAACAAAGTTCTCAACTAGCTGAGGGGTCTCCAGCCTATTGCCTAACTACTGAGAAATTTTAGATCATGTAGATGCTATTCTGAGAAGAATGCAATAACAAAATGGACATATTCTTAAAATAAGTTAGTAAGGGATGACTGTCTCATGGTGAAGAAATTCTTTCTAGGAAAAATGCTATAGACTATGTAAAGCAAGCCTGCAGCCCTGTGGCATCCGATCCCATTAGATCTTGAAAGCTAAGCAGGGTCAGGCCTGGTTAGTCCTTGGAAGGGAGACCGCCTGGGAACACCAGGCGCTGTAGGCTTGGGAGATGGATCCGGCAACCCACTCCCAAAAATCAATCTGCCATTAAAAACCCTACAAACAGCAGAGAAGCCCTGACCATAGTGTTTCGCCTGTTGTACTTAGGGTCACTATGAGTCAGATACTGACTTGAGGACACCTAACAACAATATGTAAAGGAAATCTTTTCCTTTTCTTCTTTTTTCCTTCCTTCCTTCCTTCCTTCCTTCCTTCCTTCCTTCCTCCTCCCCACTCTTTCTTTCTCTCTTTCCCTCTCTCTTTCTTTCTTTCTTTCTTTCTTTCTTTCTTTCTTTCTTTCTTTCTTTCTTCCTTTCCTTTCCTTTCCTTTTCTCTTCTCTTCTTTCTTTCATATATCATCTACTATGTGGCTCTGTAGCCCAGGTTAGCCTCAAACTTGTGATCTCCCTGCCTCCACCTCCCAAGTCCTAGGATCACAGGAGTTTGTTACCATATCTGCCACAAAACTTTCTACTAAAAACAATCAATTGGCCCCAAGGGAAGATTAGAAATTTTAAAACATCATGCCAGAATCCTTCTTCCCGGGGTGGAAGGCCAATCTGAAATCATTTACATTTTGTGTTCTGTTTGGCTCAAATTCTGCTATCAGCCAGGACTCCCTGGCCAAATGGATGGGATAACCAATCTCTTGCCTTTTCTCTGGAAGAAGGTCCAATTATAATTGGTCCATAACCCCTCCTCTTATTTCAGCTCTAATTCAAAGAAGCATTCCTTAACCCATTAACCCATTAGCGTGCAGCATCCTATTTACAGGATAGTTATAAATTTGCCAATTACTATTTCTCAGAATTTGTGTCAGATTCCCACACATGCACATGTTATCACACTGTGTCTCAACATTATCTCCTGCCAGCTGCTGCCTTTTATGTTTAGTCTAATGGAAACTAGTGTCGTGAACATTTCCTTATAATGAGTGAGTTACTGTTCTATAAGTAGACCTGCACCTTAACCAATTACAAGTTCACCAAAGAGGTCTATATGGGAAATGGTCATTAACATAGCCAAAGTATAAGGTAATTTCTGTTGGAAATGACCCTAAATCAGTGGAATAATTGTATTATATCATTATTAAGAATTCTTCCATATACTGGTGGGCATGGTCTATGCATTCCTTGGGAATACCCCTTTGTTCTCTGAATGCAATTCCTTCTTTAGATACCCACACTGATCCATGTTCACATGGAAATCTGAGAAAGAAAGAGCACACTTCTGAATTTTTATAGCAAGGAGGATTAATGGCTCAATTATCAACTCATATATCACACCACTTGAGACTGCCATTGAGAGAAATCTTGTACATTGCTAAGTGCATGAATAAGCCAAATCCTTACACTTTCCATAAAAGGAAAGGGAGACCTCCAACTCATACACATTTCTTTTAAAAGCTGATAGAAAATTACCAAAAATTTCAATATCCAGTACCTAAGTTATATCTTAGAATGCACCAGTGGCTATTTAAGTGCCCTTCATGAACATGAAGTTGTAAGTTACAATGAGAGTTCAGATCCTAGAATCATCCAGCAGCTTACAGTGAGCAGATGATGATGATGATGATGATGATGATGATGATGATGATGATGATGTTTATTTATTTTTGCAGTACTGGGAGTTGAACCCAGGGCCTTGCCCTTGCATGCTCTGCAAGTGCTGGACCACTAAGCTGCGCCCCCAGTCCATTTTTTTGTTTTTTACTCTTTGAGACAGGGTCTCGCTAAATTATGCAGACTGCCTCTGGTCTCCAACTTGCAATTCTCTTGCCTCCATCTCCCAAGCCGCTGGGATTACAGGCTTGCGCCACTGCGCCCGGCCCACATTGAGCAGATTTGAGACTAGATCCACTCAGCTACATGCCTGTAAGGATGCTCTTGGGCTCAATTTTGTCTGGCAAGGGGTTGCCCTGGTGGATCCCTAGAAGAAGTTGTATTGGGTTTCTAAATAATTTTTTTCCATCCAGAGCCTAACATTCAGATAAAAGGCATACAGTCTATGGGGCATTTTCATCTCTTTGACACAGCAGCACAACCAGATAAGAATGAAACTCCAGAGAAGGAAGGGTGTTTGAATGAGGACCCAGTGTTACAATGGAATTAATAGTGTGTCTTACATATTTTGGACATGTTGTCAGGAGGGACCAGTCACTGGAGGAGGACATCATGCTTGGGAGAGTGGCAGGTCAATGAAAAAAAGGAAAATCCTCAACTAGATGGATTCACACAGTGTCTGCAACAATGGGTTTAAACATAAATAAGATCGTGTGCCTGGCACAAAATCAGGGAGTGTTTTATTCTGCTATACCTAGGGTCAATATGAGTTGGACCCAACTCAATGGCACCTAATAAAATACTTGTGTGCTCTAAGTACTGGGAATGACCAATGTCTCTAATGATCATTGTGTTTCCACTATTTTTTAAAAGCAAACATTAGGTCATTAAAAGTGTTGAAGATGCTTTTTTAAAGAATTAACTGTTATCTTGCCTGATCTAGAAGTTTTTTTGTTTTGTTTTATTTAAAGCAGTAGGGAATTGAACTCAGGGCCACACACATGTTAGGCTAGTGCTCCAGCACCTAGCTGCCCCTTTACTGTTTTTTATTTTGGTACAGGGCCTTGCTAAGTTATGCAGGCTGACCCTGGTCTGGAACTTGAGATCCTATTGCCTCAGCCTCATGTGTCACTGGGATTGCAGGTGTGAATCACAGCACCCTGCGTAGAAGACCCCCCCCCCGACAACCCACAAAATGACGGTCTAAGAAACTGTTCCTGGGCTGGGATTTAGCTCAGTTGGTAGAGCACTGTGCTGCAGGCTCTGAGGTCCAGAGTTCAATTCTCAGCACCGCAAAAATGGGAGAAGGACCTGGCAATCCACTCCCAAGGTCATCCCGAAACAGTCAGCCATTGAAAACCCTATGAGGGTCGCTATGAGTCGGATACCGACTTGATGGCACCTAACAACAACAAGAAACTGTTCTGGGAAAAGTTGGAATCCCCTGTGGAGTCCCTTTATAATAAATGTACATATTTACCAAGTTCCTAGTGTGTTTCATATGCTCTATGTCATTTCCTTTGGCCCTCTCTGCATACCTGCAGACAATTCATATTTTACTTATTTATCCAAGAGTGGAGTCCTCACTTCTATCCACTCCTGCCTGCTCAGGGCGCATCCCCAACCCTCTTCACATCCTACCTGCACACCTCCCGAGCCATTGTACCTACTCTTATCAGGGCAATGGTTTTGTCTTATCTTTCCCTGATGTCTAGGCCACTGTGTCCCCAGATTACTAGATATTTCACAGGCACCTCAAACTCAAGACTCCAAAGGGTTAACTGTTCCTGTGACCACCACCCATCAAGGTCGCCAAGAAAATGAATTGAGAATCATGTTTCAAAGGCCTCTTCTTTATCTCCTTATACCAGGTACCAGTGATTCCTGTCCTCTTCATATGCCCTTCCCCCTTGTAGTCACAGTGGGTATGTGGTGAAGCCTGGTTTCAGCACCCCCTGTGCTGGACAGCTCCACACACTGAGCTGGGATACAGCACTTAGGGATTGAGTCTCTTTTCCCTCTCTCAGGCATTTCCTGAGGTTGTGAACCTTTACTTGCCTTTACTACTGAAACAACTATCCATCAGTGAGGGTGCAAATGCTCTGCCTCTCCATCCTCCAGTCCCATGGAGGAACTCTGAGATTTTTTTTTTTTTTCTTTGAGGAACCGGGGGTTGAACCCAGGGCCTCCCGCTTGCATGCTGTGCAAGTGCTGGACCACTGAGCTGCCACCTCCAACCCCATTGTTTTTAGTTTTTGAGACAGGGTCTCACTAAATTACGCAGACTGCCTCTGTTCTCAAACTTGCGATCATCCCGCCTCTGCCTCCCGAGCCATTGGGATTACAGGCGTGCACCACCGTGCCTGGCTAACTGAGGTTTTCTCAATACAGGCACATCTCAAATATCAGCAGCATGGGAATCGCCCTTAAAAATTGGGTAGAACACGCATTGCTGAAACCTAGACCCAGAGGTTCTGACTCAGTGGTTTTGATCTGGGGTCTGAGATTCTGCCTTTAATAAGTTCTAAGGTGACATGGAAGTTGCTAGTCCAGAATCCATACTTAGAGACTCACTGTTCTGTGTGATTCCCAGAAGGTTCCTGGTAGGAATGAGCCCCAACTGCCCACAGCAGTAACTCGCTCATGAAAGTGACCTTTACTGATTTTTATCTCCCTTTCTGATCTCATTCTTCCCCATTCTCCTACTCTGGGATCCAGGAATAACATCCCAAGTAAGTGTTCTACAGCTAGCTCAGTATTTCACACTGTATTTTCAAGGTAATTAAAGCTAGGATCAGGCTGGGATTTATCTCAGTTGGTAGAGCACTGCTCTGCAGTCTCTGAGGTCCTGAGTTCGATTATCAGCACCACAAAAATAGGAGAAGGACATGGCAACCCACTCCCAAGGCAATCCCGAAACAATCTGCCACTGAAAACCCTATGAGGGTCACCATGAGTCGGCCACGACTTGACGGCACCTAACAACAACAACAAAGCTAGGATGCTTGCAGCCGTAGCCCTGTGGCATCCCATCCCATCAGATCTTGGAAGCTAAGCAGGGTTGGGCCTGGTTAGTACTTGGATCGGAGACCACCTGGGAACATCAGGTGCTGCAGGTTTGGGAGAAGGACCCAGCAACCCCCTCCTAATCAATTGCCATTGAAAACCCTGTGAACAGCAGAGAAGAACTAACAATAGTGTTTCATCTGTTGTAAGTAGGGTTGCTATGAGTCGGAATATGACTTGATGGCACATAGCAACAACAACAAAGTTAGAATGAAGACAAAATTGTCTCTTACCTGGATTCTCAAGCAGTCTCTTCTCTGTCTACCACCAACTACTTGCCTGGAATCCATTCTGCACAACTGGCCTCAAGAACCCTCCTAACACACAAATAGGATGATGTGACTTCCCTCCTGAAAACCATCGTACATTTCCACTGCCCCTTCATACCATCCGGACTCTCACAGTGCTCTGAAGACCGGTTTTGACTTGAGGCCTTGGTCTCCCATTTCATTTCCTGGCATCCCCCTTTTGTAAGCTCTGCTCCTGCCATTCCAATGTCCTGTCTGTCCCCGGTCCCCATGGTCATTCCTGCTGCTGGTCTCCACACACGCTCTGCATCTCTCTAACAAATTCGCACCTGTCATTACTTACATCTCAGTTGAGAGCTCACTTAACCTGGGAGACTCTTTCTCTGATGCTGTGGATGAGATTAACTGCTTCTCTGAACCCTTTGTTATCCTATCCCAACCTTTATAATACCTGTTTGTGATTGCTTATTTAATTGCCTGTCTCCTACACCAGGCTGTACACTGAGCAGAATGAAAGCCCTTTCTTTCTCGCAGACCACTCTGCTCCCAGCATGTAGCACAGAGCTGAACATAGGAAGCGCTCTGCATCTATTAGATGAATGGAAAAACGAGTAAAGGGATATTATTATTTTAATGTTATAGACTAGGGAAATGGAGTATGCTGAATTTAATAACTCAGGTCAGGGCGACCTAAAAGCCCAAGGTCTTTGAGCTAGATGGGCTTGGCAGAAGCACAGTAGAAAGATTCTGGCCAAGAAAATACAGAAATCAAAAGGGAAGGAGGTGGCACCTTTAAGAATGTTACACTTTGGCCCAAAATGTGTGATAGAGCATAAAGGTTCTGACTAATCTATGTTATCTGGGCATATAATTACACAAAGCAAAAGGAAACCTTGCTAGTATATGACACAGTGGCTGCAACTGTGGACTTGAAAATAAAAAAGATCCTTTGCCTGGCACAGAATCGGGGAGTGTTTTGTTCTGTTGTACACAGGGTTGCTATGAGTTGGACCTGACTCAATAGCACCTGACAACCACCACTGCAACGTACATTAAAAAAAACGCACAAGACTGAACACAGCACGAGGACAGGACTTTACTGCTTGGAATTGGTGCATAAAGTGATGCTTCCCCCTTGTTTCACCTGGGAGCATCACATATAAGCATGGTGCTTCACATGATTTTTATTTTCTAATTTTTCCTGTAAAATGAGTCAACTCCAGGTCTCTTAGACAGGGCTTGTTTCTCTGGGTGGCAGCTCATCACCAAAGGCAGAAGTAACAAACCCCATAAGGGACAGAGTGTGAGGAAATTGGTTTTCCTCGAATCACAGGCGGGAGCCACTGTGTTCGTAGAGTTCCTGTCCGTGGTGGAGAGACGAGAATAGGAGATGTGCTCTGTCATGAAGTCACGTGCTCTGTCAAGAAGCCGAGAATAGGAGACGTGCTCTGTCACAAAGTCCCTGAAATTGCTTTATTAATCCCAGTGTCACCCAACTGAGATGACATCAGGAAGATCATGTTGTTGTTGTTAGGTGCCGTCAAGTCAGTATCTGACTCATTGCGACCCTCACAGGGTTTTCAATGGCTGTTTCGGGATTGCCTTGGGAGTGGATTGCCAGGCCCTTCTCCCATTTTTGCGGTGCTGGGAATTGAACTCGGAGCCTGAGAGACTGCAGTGCAGCGCTCTACCAACTGAGCTAAATCCCAGCCCAGGAAGATCACAGATTCGCTATTATTGTAAGCTGTGTGGTCCATTTGTAAGAACTAAGAAAGTTTTGTTTTCTATATGTTTATTTTCTATATGTTTATTTTATTTTCCTTATGAAAACAACCAAATTGGTTTAAATAAAATATTTATAAATCTTCCCAGTGGCCCAGTCTACCAAAAAATGTGGAAAGGCTTACAGTGGCCTAAGGTCCTAACAGGCTGGGATTTAGTTCAGTTGCTAGAGCGCTGCTCTGCAGTCTCTGAGGCCCTGAGTTCAATTCCCAGCACTGCAAAATGGGAGAAGGACGTGGCAACCCACTCCCAAGGCAATCCTGAAATAGTCAGCCATTGAAAACCCTATGAAGGTCACTATGAGTCAGACTCGACTCGATGGCACCTAACAACAACAAGGTCCTAACACTGATGTAAGGAATGACTAGGTTTTAGGCCCCTAAGCTGCACATCCACCATGCCCGTTTATTCTACATCCAACCTTTAATTTCTTAGTCACCACCTCCATCTCTGCCATGTAATTTGTCCCCAACTCCTGTAGCTTCTTCAAAAACATATTGTGCTTTTGCCTTTTTGACCATATTGCCAAGCTACCGTGCTAGTTAGTTGCCTCCTGTTTGGGTGGCCTGTTGATATGAGGTGTCCTCAGTCATGTTCCAAAGCCAGGGAGATGTGAGTAGAAGGCAGGAAGGGACAGGAGGAGAGAGAACCGAGGGGTTCATCATTGATTGGGTGCCCACCATGTATGAGGCACTGTGGCAAATACATTACTTATGTTATTTAGCGCCAGGAAGCCCTAATCAGGCATTACCCCATTTTATGAATAAGAAAACTGGTATAAAGAGACTGTAAAGAATTTGCCCAAGGTCGCAAGCATCCAAGTCACGAGAGGGACATAAGAAGGGAGGGAAGCAGCCTGTTAGGCTCACAGCTGGGCCCTCTGTTGGTTCTCTGACTCCAGAGCCACAAACCATCCTTGCCTTCCAAAATGCTCCTCTCACTCGGGGCAACTGGACCAAGGACATGCATAGCAGCCCCTCCTGTCGCCTCTATGTTGGGAAGGCACCTGCTTGTGGGGACAGATGGAGGGACCAGCTCTGACCATGGCACAGTCCCTTTGTCCCAGCTGGGCTTTTTCACCTTGCAGAAGGAAACCCGGGCCCTCCTGTCCTTCCTGCACTCGTTCACCAATGGGAGGGCAATCGGAAGGTCTGCTATCAGCCTGGGTCAAACAACAGTTCACTCACTGCACTGAAACCAAGACTCCTATTTTATGTTGTTATTGGGTGCCATTGAGTTGGATCTGACTCGTAGCGGCCCTAAGTACAGCAGAACAGAACACTCCCTGACACTGCTAGGCACATGATCTTTTTAAGTTTGAGCTCATTGTTGCAGCCACTGTGCTTCTTCTCATTTTGAGTTGTGCCACATCAGCAAAAGGAGGTCCCAGGGGCTTTACTCCATTCCCGTCATTAAGGTCGACTCTACTTTGAGGAGACAATTTTTTACCAGTCATTTTAGAATGCTTTCCAGTCTGGGGGGAGGGGGCTCATTTTTTGGAACTATACTTGACAGTGCTTCTCTGGTATTCAGAAGGTTTTTCAATGACTAATTATTTTGTGAGTGGGCTGTGGGTGCTTCTCCCTAATCTATCTTACCCTGGAAGTTCAGCTGAAACCAGTCCACCATGGGTGGCCCTGCTGGTTTCTGAAATATCGATGGCATAACTTTTAGCATGACAGCAACACACAAGCCCCCACAGCACCCCAAGCTGATGGACACGTGGGGGCTTTGACATTGCTTATGGTTTATTTAAAGGTGAATCATTTTCTGAAGTCAGAACAATGACCTATTATGGAATCTATACAACATGAATTTAGCCTGTTGCACATCTTATTTCGGTTTTATTCAGAAGAGCTTAATTCCTCCAAATTTGTTCTTTCTTTAAAAATCACTTTAGTTATTCACACCAGGCACGGTGGCACATGTCTATAATCCCAGTGGCTCAGGAGGCAGAGGCAGGAGGATCACAATCTTGAGACCAGAGGCAGTCTGCGTAACTTAGCAAGACCCTGTCTCAAGAAAGTAAAAAACCATTGGGCTGTGGGTACAGCTCAGTGGTCCAGCACTTGCAGAGCATGCAAGTGCGAGGCCCTGGGTTCAACCCCCAGTACCGAAAAAAAAAATCACTTTAGTTATTCCAGCCCCTTCTTATTTCTATATAAGTTCTAGAGAAGGTTTTGAATTTCTATGACAAGCCTTACTGAGATTTTGACTGAGACTTTTCAGTTTCTCAGCAGCATTTTGTAGCTTTCATTGTATAGGATGTGAAAATTGTCTTTAAATATTTTCTGTTTGGAAGGGAATCTATTTTCCAATTGTTTTCACCAGTATCTCTACATGTCTGTGGACCCTGTGGACTCACTACACCTGCTTATTCATTATGTTGTTAGGTGCTGTTGAGTCATATCCCCGACTCATAGCAACGTGTATAGGGTTTTCAATGGCTGATTGTTTCAGGATTGCCTTGGGAGTGGATTGCCAGGTCCTTCTATGCTTATTCATTACACAGTACACTTCTTGGTAGATTCCTTAACATTTTCTCTCTACTCACCCTTATCATTTGCATAGGTACACACATTTATACCTTTCTTTACAAATGTAACACCTCACATATATTTTTCTTTCCTAAGTGTAAAGATTGTGACCTTTGTAATAATGTTGGCAGAAGCTTTAAGAGCAAGTATGCCTGTCTTATTGCCAATCATGGAACTAAAGACTATAAAATAATATATATTTGCCATAGATGCCTTCTGTTATCTTGTGGATGCTCCTTGCTGCCGCTTGTTTGTGAGAAGTTTTCAAAATCAGGAATGGATGTTGAACCCTCACCAATTCTTTTAATTTATTCTGTTCATTTCTGAGGATGTTCTCCATTATTCTGCTCTTAGGGTGAATTTTATCAACTGATTTTTCTGAGTGTTAGACCAAGCTCGCATTTCTGTGAGAAACCCTGTGCTGTCCTGATGTTACTCATTCTGAATATTCTAATTCCATATGGTAATATGGAATAATTATTAAATTATTGTTGTTGTTGTTTCTAGGTGCCATCAAATCCGTGTCTGACTCATAGCGACCATACATGCAACAGGTGAAACACTATTGTCAGTGCTTCTCTGCTATTCATAGGATTTTCAGTGGTGGATAGATTTTTGGGAGTGGGTTGCCGGGTCCTTCTCCCAAAGTTTGTTAAATAGTTTATCCATATTCACGAGAAATAACAGTTTGCTTTTGTTTCCCCCTCTGTATAATGTCTATCTTTTTATGTTAGAGCTGTACTATGTCATTAATCAACTTGGGAACTGTTTTCTCCTTTCATATATGAGATTTTTATAAATGTATTGTTATTTCCTACTTAACTGTTTCTTATAATTTACAAATAAAGATATCTGAGCCTACAGTTGTTTGGGGAAAGCTTTTGATTAAAAAATTCAATTCCTATGACATATATAACAGTTCATACTTTTTTCTCCTATCTTGTGTCCTTTTTCATAATTTGTGGCTTTCAAATAATTGACCATGTGATTTGAATTGTCTATAATATTCCTTGTTTTCCTTTTAATTAATGCTTTTAGGAGCTATGGGCTGGGATTTAGCTCAGTTGGTAGAGTGCTGCGCTGCAGTCTCTGAGGTCCCGAGTTCAATTCCCAGAACCACAAAAATGGGAGAAGGACCTGGCAATCCACTCCCAAGGCAATCCCGAACAGCCATTGAAAACCCTATGAGGGTCGCTATGAGTCGGATACCGACTCGACGGCACCTAACAACAACAACAATTTAGGAGCTATGGTGATATGTTTGTCTCTATATTTGTTTTCTATGGCTGCTGTTATAAGCTACAACAAACTTTGCAGCAATAAATATTGTTATTTTATTGGTAGTCCAAAATGTATATTCCACAACTGTCAGTAAAACATTCTGTAAGTGTCAGTTAGGTTGTGTTTGTTGCTGTGGTGGCTCAGATCTCCACTCTCACTGACTTTCTGTTGTTCTATCAATTACAGAGAAAGGAGAATTGAGCTTATCATTGGCCATTTGTGTTTTTTCTAGGGTTTTCACTGGGGTTTTCGCCAGGCATCTTGAAGGCCCATCATCAAGTCTATCCGTAGATCAGATTTTAATGTCTTCTTGATGATCTGACCATTTTGTAGTCATAACCAGCCCTTATCTATTCATGCTAGTATTCCTGAGTCTGTGGCCACAGCACCCTGGCATCCAATACTGCCTGATCTCGGAGGCTAAGCAGGGTGGGGCCTGGTTAGGCCCCTAGGAGACTGCCTGGGAACACTAGGTACTGAAGGCTTGGGAGAAGGACCTGGCAGCCCACTCCCAAAACAATCCGCCATTGAAAACCCTATGAATAACAGAGAAGCACAGACAACAGTGCTGGGCATGGCACAGTGTGGGGAGTGTTTTGTTCTGTTGTACTGAGGGTTGCTATGAATTGGACCCAACTCGATGACACCTAACAATATTTCTGAAGTGTATTTTGTCTAAAATTGACACAGCCCAGGATTGATATTCCATATTACTTTATTTTTAACCTATTTGTGTCATTATATTTATAGTATGTTTGGCAGAGACCGCATCTACTTGAATGTTATGCTTGGATTCAGCCCGAATACTTCTATTAGCTTGTATATTTAGTCCACATACAACTAATATTAGTACTGCTATGATTGTATTTACATCTGCCATATACTTATTTGGTTTTTATTTTTCTCCTATCCTCTTTGTTACCTTTTCTCTCTTCTCCTACTTTTCTTTTTTTATAGTCAATTAATTATGTTTTATTGTTCTGTTTTATCTCTTCTGCACCACTGTTTAACTTTGTGGGGATGACTCTGGAGTTTACATTGTACATATTTAACTACCAATATCTATGTCCAAATAACACTGTTCCACTTCATGTATAATTTAAAAACAATTTTACATTAGTAAACTTGCATGTTCTTCTTCCTTCCTTTGCTATTTTGTTGCATATATCATTTTGCATATTGCAATGCATCTTATTGCATATATCAGTCATAAATCTCATGAGACACTGTTACAATTATATAAACATCGAAATATCTTTAAAAGAAATTAAAATGACAGAAGTCTTTTATAGTTAACAATAAATTTGTCATATCCAGAGACCTTTATGTCTCACCCAGATCAAATTTTCACCTAGAATCATTCTCTTTTAACTTGACAAAATTTCCTTACTGTGGATTGCAGTGAAAGCTTGTCAGTGATTAATCTGAAATCTTGCTGGCTGAAAAATGTCTTTATTTCTACTTCATTTTTTAAGAATTTTTACTTCATTTTTGACCTTCGTTTTTGAAGGTCATAAAATCCTTATTGGATAAGCTTTTGCCCCTTGCTCTTTCAGCACATTAAAGATAGTTCATATCATTTCTGATGAGGTTGTTGATGTTTTCTTAGCTTATCCTCCTCTATGTAATTTCTCTGGGTGCTTTGAGTACTTTATCGCTGGTTTTTAATAATCTGATTCTGACACGTCATGGCGTAGTTTTCTCTGTACTGCTACTTCTTGCACTTCATTGAGGTTTTCAAACTATGTATCTACATTTTTCATCACATTTGGAAATTTCCCATCGTTTTTCTTAAAATATTTTCGCTGGTGGCGGGAGCGGTGATGCAAGCCTGTAATCCCAGTGGCTTGGGAGGCGGAGGCAGGAGGATCGCAAGTTCGAGACCAGAGGCAGTCTGCGTAACTTAGCGAGACCCCGTCTCAAAAAGTAAAAAAAAAAAAAAAATGGGCTGGGGGCACAGCTCAGTGGTCCAGCACTTGCAAAGCATGCAGGTGGGAGGTCCTGGGTTCAACCCCTAGTACTGAAAAAAAAAAAAAAAATCCCTACCTTCCTTTTGACCCTCTCTAGATATGCTGGACTACTTGATATTGCCCCACATTCACTCAGACATTATTTACCATTTTTCAGTGTTTTCTGTTTCTCTGTGCAGGAATTTGGATATTTTCTTTTCCTCTCTTTTCAAATTCAGGAGCTCTTTGTCCTGTAGTATGCCGCATCCTTTTAAATACACCCGGGGAGTTTCTTGTTCAGGCATTATATTTTTCAAATCTAGAATCTCCTTTATAAAACTATTTTATATTTCTCTTCTTGCATGTCCTATATGCTGTCTCATCATATATATATCTCCATTTGAATCCTGGAAAATGTTTACAGTAGCTGCTTTAAAACCTTTCTAGAGTTCAGGGGCCACGGCACATGCCTGTGTTCCCAGCAAGTCATGAGGCAGAGGAAGGAGGACTGTGGATTTGAGGACAGAGGCAGCCTGTGCAGCTCAGCAAGACCCTGTCTCAAAATAAAATAATAAGAAAGGGGCTGAGGGTGCAGCTCACTGGTATAGCACTTGCCTAGCCTGGGGCAAGGCCCAGGGTTCAACCTTCCAGAACTGGAAACACAACAAAACAAAAAACCAAAACAATACCTTGCCTGATAATTTCAACATTTGCTGTGTAGTGCACTGCCTAGAGAGGCAGTTTGCCCCAGGGCCTATCTGGGCCCACTTGGAAGTCTGAGACTTGTTCCCTAGGCAGTAACCTTTGCCCTACATATGGGAACCCCTGGGCAGTGGGCTTCCAAAGATGACACTGTCGTCCAATCCCTTTCCTTAGACTCCTCGACACTGATTGGCGGTTTCCAAACCACCGAATGGCTCCTGATTAGACCATTTGGGAACCACCCCTGATTGGCTACTTTTACAAAACCAAATTTGCATATCCCCCCTGATTGGCCAAAGCCTGTATGGGGTGACTGCCTCTGATTGGTCCCCGGCTAGCCCCTGGAGAGTATATAAGGGCAGTACACAGAGTAGTCTGGGTCCATTCCATCGACTGGGACAGACAAGGAAACAATAAAGAGCTGTTGGAGCAGAGCACTTGGAGTCCGCGTCTTCACTGGGAAGAAAGAAGCAAGGAGCAGCCATGGCATAAGCCTCTGAGCCTGCCTTTCTCAAGGCTTCTCAGAGCAGTGACAGGCATAAACCTCCTTCCCCGGCAGCGCGGCTCTTGGGTGCTCGGCTCCCCCTCACCAGACAGCCGGTCTTTGGCGGCTGGTTCCTGCTCACGGCCTGAACGAGTCCAGTGGCAGGGCGACGCCCCACACTGCTGCATTCATTAGTCTCTTTATTTTAATTGCTCATGTTTCCTTCTGCTTATGGGCTACATTCGTTTGTATCTTCACCTATCTGGGAATATTTTATTCTGGGCAGATCATTGTCTTCTTGAGTGCCATCTACTCTTCTTGCAGATAATTAATTTACTGGTGAGGGTTTTTCTGCCAGGAATGTTTCTAGGTTTTGTAGGGCTGGCTTCCAGTATCCCTAACACTAGGGGTAGACGAGCCTGCCTCGCAGTGGGTGGCCTTTCTGAGATTCCATCTGGATTCCCAGTAGGCTCTCTACTCTGGCTAGAACTCGGGCATTTCCAAGCAATGGGCTCTGCTACTAGAGCTCCGAGAACCTCCCTTGTGCATGGGAAGCATTGTTGTTGGCAGGTGAAGCACAGGGCTCAAGAGCCCTGGGACCATTCCTAAAGAGCTTGCATGTCTGTCTGTCTGTCTGTCTGTCTGTCTGTCTCTCTCTCTCTCTCTCTCTTTCTCTCTCTCCCTCTCTCTATTTCTCTCTCTCTCTCTCCCTCTCTGATCTCCAGTACCCTCCATAAAATACCCAGTCTTCTCACTGTTGCTAAATTCCTATCTCTGTTCCCCTGCTCCACTAAGATAACTGCTGTCTGTCTTGGCTCCACATCCCACTGCCATAGTTTGGATAGTGGCGCAAGCAGAAATCTGAGGTGACTCTGGAACTCATTGCCTGCACCTTCGTTTCTTCAAGGATCATAGCCCTGTGCTGCCTGTTCCAGTGCCTGAAAACAGCTCCTTACATATTTTTTGTTTCCACTTACTTTACCCAAAGTATATCCCTTCTATCTCTCCCCATCGCTTCTATTAGTTGGAAGCAACGCTTTGCCTGATATTTTTATTAAATTGCCTGAGAATTTCAACATCTGTTGCACTCATTACTCTGCTTATTTTAATTGCTTGTGTTTCCTTCTGCTGTGGTTCACGTTTTTCTTGTGTCTTCACTTATCCAGCAATGCTGGTTGTCATTGAACTACACTGGATCTGCTCTACTGGTGCAGAGAATCCAATTCTAAGCCACCCACTCAAGGGCTTGGATGCTGTAGTATCCACTTCTTTTTCCTATCACTGACTATTCCCCTCTAATGGCTTATTCCCACAAGCATCTAAGCATGCTGCTAAAAACCAAAGCTTAAACAAGGCACCTTCCTTAGCCACACAGCCCTTCCTAACTTCCTTTCCATTTTTCTGCCTCCTATCATAGCAGGTGCCTTCAAGTCAGGTCAGAGTCATAGTGACCCTCATAAGGTTTTCAAGGGCTGATTGTTTTGGCATTTCTTTGGAAGTGGATTGCCACAGCCTTCTCCTGTTTTTGCAGTGCTGGGGATTGAACCTGAGTCCTCAGAGAGTGCAGAGCAGTGCTCTACCACCTGACGGCACTTAACAACAACAACAACAACCATAGCAGAGCTGGGGTTTAGCTCAGTAGGTAGAGTGCTACTCTATACTCTCTGAGCCCCCACGTTCAACCCCTAGCACTGCAAAAATGGGAGAAGGACCTAGCAGCCCACTCAGGAAACAATCAGCCATTGAAAACCCTCTGAATAGCAGAGAAACAATGACATAGTGCCGGCATGACACAGTGTTGGGGAAGGTTTCATTCTGTTGTTCGTAGGGTCGCTATGAGTCAGACCTGATTGCATGGTACCTGACAACCACCACCACCACCACCACTATAGCAGAATTTCTGAAAATATGGCAGCGATTGTATCTTTTTATTCTCACACGTTCACTACTTTCCTTTTGTTGAACTTCCTTCCTCAGACACTCCCTGATGCCAGTCTGTAAACAGTATTCATCCTACTAATCAATGGCCTACTAAATTGTTGTTGTTGTTGTTGTTGTTGTTGTTAGGTGCCATTGAGTCAGTATCCAACTCATAGCGACCTTCATAAGGTTTTCAATGGCAGACTGTTTCGGGATTGCCTTGGGAGTGGATTGCCAGGTCCTTCTCCCATTTTTGCAGTGCTGGGAATTGAACTCGGGACCTCAGAGACTGCAGCACAGCGCTCTACCCACTGAGCTAAATCCCAGTATTCATCCTACTAATTAATGGCCTACTAAATTAATACTAATTAATTCTTGCTTTTTCTATTTCTCTATTTTTGGTAGGATTTGAATCTGTAGCCCAAGTTTCTTTTCTTTTCTTTTTTCTTTTCCTTTCCTTTCCCTCCCTCCCTCCCTTCCCTTCCTCCCTTCCCCTCTTCCTTCCTTCCTTCCTTTCTTCTTTTCCTTTCCTCTCCTTTCCTTTCTTCAGTACTTAGGAGTTGAACCCAGGGCCTCACACATACTTTACAAGAGCTTCATGACTTGGCTGCACTCTCAGCCCATTTAAAAAAATTTTTCATTTGGAGACAGGGTCTCACTAAGTTGCACTGGCTGCTTCTGGCCTTGAACTTGTGATCCTCCTGCCTCAGCCTCCTGAATTGCTAGGATTAAAGTATTAACCCTCTTTCTAGACATATTTCCTATTTTGCTCCCAGGGCCCTACAGCCCACTGGATTTCCTCATAAACTAGTGGCTCTTCCCTCCCTCTCGTCTCTTCCTCTGACTCCTCCTTTCACTCCGGTGTACCAGCTGCTCTAGTGACTTAGGCCTGCACCCTCTCTCTTCTCCCCTTGCCAATACTGCTCCTCCCTGCTGTTCCTCTGTTTTTGTTCAAGATACATCCATTCCACTTTTTATTAGGCAAAACATGCTTGCACTATGCAGTGCCCTTTCTCTGGCTTGCAACAGTCACTGGAAAAGCGTGCTTTCTCCGTGTTGCCTCCAAAACATACTGCAAATTTACTACTTCTCATTGCCTCAGCCATTACTGCCTTCATCCTCGTGTTTATATCTTGCCTGGACTTCTGAAATCACCTCTTAACTATTCCCCTTGCCGCTGGTCCAGGCTGTTCTTCACACAGTGGCTAGAGTGTTAATTAAACAGATAAATCAGACCACGTCACCACTCCGGTCACCAATGGCCTCTCTGGGCCAGTGGAAAAAATAAAAACCAGGCCTCTAAGATAGCTGCATATTCAAACTACCCAGGGTTTTAGGACTCAAACTTGGCTGAACATCAGAACCATCTTGGGGATGGTACAAATTGTCCATGTCTGGCCCCTCTTCCAAAGATGGTTATTTAATTAGTATGGGCTGCATCCTGGACATTAGGACATCTTTAAAGCTCCCCATAGAATTCCAATGGGTGGCTAAATTTAAGAAGAACCAATCAGCGACTGTAGAAAAGAAAATGCATGATTTCCCATAGACCCGGGAGATGGATATTCTCCCACAGAGGATCATGTTACTGGTCTGGGACAGGAACAGACAGCATGTGTCTGTTTTCTTTAACCTCTCAGCAAATCCCCAGCCCAGCACAGATGACAAACAGCCTCACGTTGTCCTGTGCCTGCTGCCTTTCCCATCCCACTGCCCTGTCTGTGAAGCACATGTCCTTTCTCAGGGTGATAGCTAGAATGGCTGATTGACCATCAATTTCACAGCATCTAATTTTTGAAGGGGCTGGGATTTAGTTCAGTTGGTAGAGTGCTGTGCTGCAGTCTCTGAGGTCCTGAGTTCGATTCCCAGCACTGCAAAATGGGAGAAGGACGTGGCAACCCACTCCTGGCAATCCCGAAACAGTCAGCCATTGAAAACCCTATGAGGGTGGCTATGAGTCGGATACCGATTTGCTGGCACCTAACAACAACAACAACTTTTGAAGATCAGCCACATTGACTGTGCTCGAGCTACGTTATCCCAAACACCTAAGCTCAATGTCCGTTCCTTTGACCTTTGTCTTGACCAGAAACCTCTGGCTGCCTTTCCTCGAAGGGAAGCCGAGATGGCGGGCATCCACACACATTTCCATCTATCATTTCTGTGCCCTGACCTGGATTCTTCAGAGCAGATTATGTTGAAGAGGGGTAGATACACTGCTTTGCCTTTCACAAACAACAGTAACAGTCAATTCTGTTTACAAGAAAACACTTGGGGAACACAGACTATGTTGGCTCCCATTTTTAGTTATCCTTAAAAAGTAGGACAAAAAAAAAATCCCTATCTCAATTCTCATACTTAGAAGTGTGAGGTAGAAAGAAAAAAGTACCACATGGATCTTCGGTGGGTATCTAAATGAAGATCCACCACACGTTCATTGCAAGATTTTTTTTTCCCCAGAAATATGAAGTTCACTTCTTCATGTAACTTGTAGGCATGCACCAATTTCTTTGTGGCAGGTAGGTAGGATGCACATTTCTTTTCAGTAAAAAAAAAGGAAGGGGAGGGGCTGAGGAATGGGGGTTAAGGACTGAAAAAGGGCATGGGAAGCTATGCTCAGGAAAAAGTCTGCTACCCATAGTCTGGAAGGTAGTGGACACCATCCCCCTCCTAACAATCACAATGAGATCCCAATGTTTGTTGTTGTTAGGTGCCGTCCATCTAGTCGTATCCGACTCATAGCAACCCTCATAGGGTTTTCAAAGGCTGACTATTTCCGGATTGCCTTGGGAGTGGATTCCCACGTCCTTCTCCCATTTTTGTGGTGCTGGGAATTGAACTTGGGACCTCAGAGACTGCAGAGCAGCGCTCTACAAACTGAGCTAAGTCCCAGCCCTCCCAATGTTTGGGGATGTTAAAATGCACATGACTGAAGTTGAGGTAAACCTCTAATCTCATACAGTCACATTCACAGTGTAGATGAATACTGTGCTCTTGGGGAATCACTAAATCTCAGACTAGCCACACTTGACAGGCTTAGGAACAACTACCTACTGAAGTCACAGGCATAGAGCCTGAGCCATAATGAGAATTTGGTGCCTTGAGTAAAGATTTGAAAGGAACCTCATGACATATTTTAGATGTATTGAGACCATTGCCAAAGTCTCCCACAAGTTACACTATCTTGTTTTAGTTTTTGTCCATAAATAGTACCACAGTATGCTTAATTTCAGAATGTTGCAAGTTTCTTGAAATAATAATAGACTTAATGCTCAACAGAGAGTAAAGAAAACTATATTTCTAAAAATCTCTCCCTAGATACACACACGTATATATGCTATTTTGTAGCCATTTAGAAAAATTGATACTGTATATTTTCAAATCTATTCTGGACCCTTTCAACAGTTTTAGAGGGCTATAGAATCAGATGCAGATTAGAATTACATAGAATTGGATTGGATTCACAGTCGACTGTTGAAAAAGTCTGGATTAGGTTTGAGAATATGCAGTATATAGATTTGGCAAATATACTTAAAAGCCATTTATCTAAGTGGTAAGAAGTATTATTAAAAGTTCTAAATAAGGTAAATACAATAAGACAAGGGCTAACAGACTTTGGTCCTAAAAATCATTGGATCTGGTGTAATCCCTGTTGGATGCATTAAATCTTACAACTCAAACCTCTTCCTTCACATATGTCTTGGCTGTAAATTATTCAAATATCAGATTTGCTGGGTGCGGTGGCGCACGCCTGTAATCCCAGTGGCTTGGGAGGCAGAGGCGGGAGGATGGCAAGTTCGAGACCAGAGGCAGTCTGCGTAACTTAGCGAGACCCTGTCTCAAAAAGTAAAAAAATGGGCTGGGGTGCAGCTCAGTGGCCCAGCACTTACAGAGCATGCAGGCGCAAGACCCTGGGTTCAACCCTCAGTACAGCAAAAATAAATAAATAAATAAATAATAATAATAATAAATCAGATTTTACCAGATAAAACCTTGGCTTGGTACTTAGGGGCATTCAGGTTGATTGCTATAGTTGCATTAACAGGAGAAAGTGAATTTCTGTGAATCCGGGTTATTTTCATTGTATCTTAAAGCCGCACCACGTTCAAACACTGCTGGATTCACCCCGTGGACGCCGGGGCGCCCGGCTGTCCGCTCACCTCTCACGATGAGCTGGCTCTGGTGCTCCACGGCCGCGGCCTCGTTGCGCGCTATGCACGTGTAATTCCCGTTGTGCATCAGGGAGAGGTTGGAGATCCGCAGGGAGCTGGTGAAGTCGATGTTGTCGATGGTCACCCCGAGGCTCGCAGGGATCGGCCGGCCGTCCTTCTGCCAGGTGATGGTGATGGGCAAGTCCCCCGAGACCACCACGCACGGAATGAAGACCCGCTGCCCGATGGAGAATCTCGGGAACTCAAAAGGTTGGATGAAAGGTGGAACTGGAAGGAAAAGGGGAGAGAAAAGTCACAGAGGGAAGAAAAGTCACAGAGGGAAAAGTCACGGAATGAAGACCTGCTGCCGGATGGAGAATGGCGGGAACTCAAAAGGTTGGATGAAAGGTGGAACTGGAAGGAAAAGGGGAGAGAAAAGTCAGAGGGAAGATAAAGGCGAACCGGCTCTCTATTCTCTACAGTCTTTCCCTTGAACCCTTTTATGTGGCATTGAAAAATTCCAGCAGAGAACCAGTGATCCAGCCCATAAACATGCAGTCTGCAAGGCCTGCCACTTGCTGCTCCTGTTGTTTCAATTTGCTCATACAAAACGAGAAGCATGGCCTGTTTTGTGCCTCAGCAAATAGGATTAATACAAGTTAGTTTAATGTTATCTTTTAAAATTCAAGAATTGTCTCTGAATGAAAGCATTTCCGGTTGCACCCTGCAGTGCAAATACTGTGGAAGAGGGGTGGGGGTGGTTTTTCCCCTTCAAAGCCTTTCAAATGATGTGCACAAGATCAGATCTCTTTCCTGATTCGCTGTTAATTGCATAACAGTTGTTTCTCTATCTACCCATGTCATGCCTTGCAAACAGGATCATGCGCATCCTTTTGAAGAAACACGGATTCCAGGTCTACAGCTAACGTTCTTTTCTATGTTTAACTAGTTGTTGTTGTTGTTAGGTGCCGTCAAGTCAGTATCCGACTCATAGCGACCCTCATAGGGTTTTCAATGGCTGACTGTTTCGGGATTGCCTTGGGAGTGGATTGCCAGGCCCTTCTCCCATTTTCATGGTGCTGGGAATTGAATGCGGGACCTCAGAGACTGCAGCGCAGCCCTCTACCAACTGAGCTAAATCCCAGCTCCTATGTTTAACTAGTAGCAGCTATGAATTACAAATACCTTTGTTAGGAAACTTGCATCTGTCCTGCATACCGCCTAATTTTACACAGTCTGTGTTTATGACTCTAATTTAAGAGCTGGTCCATAGCAGGTTGTCTGAGTTGTTGCTTGGTGTTGTGTCTGAGGACAAGGGTACAACCTTCAGCCTGACCACCTGTCTACACAGGTAAACTCAGCGTCAAAAGCTCTTTCTGAATTTAAACTCCCCAATAAATTCCTGGGCTGGGATTTAGCTCAGTTGGTAGAGCACTGCTCTGCAGTTTCTGAGGTCCCAGGTTTGATTCCCAGCACTGCACAAACGGGAGAAGGATGTGGCAATCCACTTCGGAGGCAATCCTGAAACAATTAGCCATTGAAAACCATATGAGGGTCGCTATGAGTCAGACACGACTCAATGGCACCTAACAACAATAATAAACTCTTATGTGTTTTTCTGCCTTTGGACTATTCTTCTTCCATGCCTTCCTACATGAACTCAGAGGGTATTTACATCATAAACTGAGTAACTGGAGCCAGAGGAGCTGAGTTCAAACCCAGTATGGATCATGGGCAAGTTATTAATGTGCTGTTCCTATCAGCCTTATGGAGAGTTATTCATAGCCTTGTGGCAAATGAGGAAACTGAGCCTCAAAGATGATTCTTTGCCCTCAGAACTAGTTGGCTGTATATGAATTCTGCACTGGGCAGAAACATCGTATGTTCATTTCTGTATGCCCAGCTCAAACCATGTCTATCTGGCTGAGATCAAAGCATGCACTGTTAGTCTTTGTTGATACTTTGAAAATATATATATATATATATATATATATATATATATACACATACATATATATAATGTATATATATACATATACATATACATATATACATTATATATATAATATATGTATATATACATACATATATATGTATGTATGTATATGTGTATATATATATATTTTTTTTTTTTTTCGGTACTGGGGGTTGAACCCAGGGCCTTGCCCTAGCATGCTTTGCAAATGCTGGACCACTGAGCTGCACCCTAGGCCCAGGGTCTCAATAAATTACACAGACTGCCTCTGGTCTCCAACTTGAGATCCTCCTGCTTCCGCCTTCTGAGCCGCTGGCATTACAGGCATGCGCCACTGCACCCAGCTAATTTGAATATATTTTTAAAGAAACTTTTTTTTTTAACAGAGTTTGGAAATAACAGTACAAATTAAGATTCCTAAGCATGTAATAACCTAATATATACCTGTTATTATATACTAGATGATTCTGGAGAAGGAGGTTATTAAATAGCAAGAAGTCTGTAGAATTTGTTCATCAGCCAGTTATAGATTGGTTTGTGTTATCAACTCAGGGGAGATGTAAGGGAGCTAGCTGAGCAATCTAAACGGAAAACCATATACTCACTTAATCTTTCACTCATTCAATCAAGTCATGTTCATTAGGCACTTGGTATGTGCTTGGCCACACTCTACAGAAATGAAATCGCATGTAATTGTTCTAACAAGATAAAAACAAAGACCACTACAGGAAAGGTTTCTATCTTAAACAGAAATGGAACCCAAGGACATATAGAAAAATACTACATAGTAAAAGATAGAGAAGACTTGGATGGGAAACTTAGATGGGAAGGGGGGGAGGGGGGAAGGATAGGGGAGGGTAAGGGGTAACCTATATGAATAATGTTTATCAAATTGCATATATGAAAATTGTCACAATGAAAAGAATGTCTAAATGAATCACATTATGATGTACATTAAAAATTTCTAATAAAAAAAAAAAGAAATGAACACGTTAGGTTTCTGCCCAGTGTGGCATTCACATACAGACACAGGCAGCAGGTGGCAACACCGCACAGCCATGGCTACTCTGGGCTTGATTCTATTTCCATTGCTACTGCATGCTTTCAAAAGCTGTTAGAACTCAGAACTGCAAATACAGCCAGAGCTAGAAGGACTGTGTTTTGGTTTGAATATAAAATGTCATTTGCTTACACACTTGGTCCCCAGATGGGGGCACTGTCCCTGGGAGGCTGTGGAACATTGGAAGATGAGGCCTAAGTAGGTCAGTGAGGGTTGACCTTTGGGAGTTTTATGTGGGCCCCAGGTTCTGGAAAGCTCTCTCTGTTCCCGGTCCACCATGATATGAGGTCCTTGACCACAGCCCTGCCACCTGCTCTACTTCCCTATCTGCCCTGCCATGATGCCTTCCTGCCTCCAAATCGTGAACTCCAAATAAATCATCTCCCCCAAATTTGTTTCTGTCACGTATTTTGCCACAGTGATGCACAAACTAACATGGAAAATTGGTCCCAGAGAATGGGGTTGTTGCTGTGCAGAAACACGACCCTGTGGTTCCTAGGCTGTCGGAAGCAATTTGTGGGAGGAGTACAGAAGAGATTAGAGATGTGGATGAGAGAAGCCGTTGAATACTCTAAGCAGAGCTTGAGGGACAGCTCTGGCAAGAGTTAAGAAGCCTACACTGCCAACAGAAATGTAGACAGTGACGATGAGGCTCCCAGGATTTCAGAGAGAAAACTAGTGCTCCCTTGGGAATTAGATCAGAGACCATTCTGGTTATATTCTGGCAAAGTGTTTGTCTGTGGTTTTCCTTGTCCTAAAGACTAATTAACATAGCCAAGGATATATCACAAGGGTGGCACAATATTGAGGGTGTACCATGGTTGTTGCTTGCTGCTTTTAGCCAGATTTATGATGAAAAAATAGAGCAAAAGCCATAGCAAAAAGTTTTGAAACTTTATAATTTGAAGAGAAAAAAAGCCACAGCAAATTTAAAGTTGCTGTAGACAAAGCAAGCTCAGGCAAGGAGTGCTACTTGTTAAAGAGATAAGTGCTGGTCAAGAGAAGCTGTGAGCTTAGCGCTGCAACAAAAGAAATGCCCTGGTGGCAAAAAAGGAGTTGGCCAGACCCCTCCCACTGAGGACCCCAGGGTATAAACCCACAAACCCATTTAAATGACTTTGCTTTGAAAACAGAGTGTCTGAAAAGAGAGTTCTGCCTGAGCCAGTAAGCCCTCACCGCTCCTGATTCACCAGAACATCAAGTCCTCTGCCACAAGCCCTGCCACCTGCTCCACTGCCGTATCTGCCCTGTCACCATGCCTTCTTATTTATTTGCACTGAAATCCTCTAAACTGTGAGCCCCAAATAAATCCTTCCTCCCATATGTTTGTTCCTGTCAGGTATTTGACCACAGCGATACATAAGCTAAGTAATATGGACTTGTTCACAGGGGGCTCAAGTTCTGTCTTGCCAGAGAAATAGAATGGCCACGTGTGCCAAAATGGGTGCTCAGAAAGAGTGGCTGAAGGGAGTGGTTCTCTGCTCAGGGCACAAAGAGGCCACCACTGCATCCATCGTCAATAAGTGCTTAGCTACCACTCAAGCTGGCAGCAGACCTTGGCATCATCCACGTGGTGCTGGTTTGACAGTCATGCAGAATTGAAGAGCTAAAGGGTCGTGCAGGCTGCCACTCAGGTTACAGAGAATAGCCTATGAAGCCAGGCAGTATGTGGCAGAGTCAGATTCACGGTGGAAAGCCCCTGGAGGGCTGGTGCATGAAGCTTTGAGAGTGGAGGGCAAGCTGCAACAATAGACACCATGATGTTGGAGATGCCAATAACATAAAACATCTGCTGTGGAAAGGAGCAGGCAATAGGTAGAGCCAGCTGAAGAGGACCACGTTTGCTGTAAATGGCCAGCCATAGGAACAACACTGCCCTCATCTGCTCAAGCCCAGATGACACCACTCTATGTGCCAATGACAGCCATGAAGCTAAGGGTTTGTATGCCCTGTTGGATTTCAGACTTGCTTTGGACTGATTCTTCCTTGCTCCCCTTCCTCTCCTTTGTAATGGGAGTATGCCATTGTACCTTGGGGGTACGTAACCCCTTTTTTTGTTTTGCAGAGGCTCACAGCTGGGTTTGGCTTGAGTCTCAGTGGAGACTTTGGACTTGAGCTCTTGAACGAGGTTGAGATGGTGAAGACTTTGGAGACTATTAAAGTTGGACAGAATTCATTCTGCATTATGTGGTGGCCATGAACCTTGGGGAGCTGGGGATGGAGTGTTATGGTTTGAAGCTACAATGTCCTTGAAGGGTCATTTGCTTGACCACTTGGTTCCCATGTGATGGTGCTGCCCTGGGAAGCTGTGGAACTTTGGAAGGGGGGACCTAGCTTTGTCTAAACAGGTCATTGGGGGTGGTGGTCCTTTTGAGGTTTCATATATATGCCCCTGGTTCTGGGAAGCTTTCATCCTTTTGAGGGTTGAACCCAGGGCCTCATGCGTGTTTTAAAAGCACCCCAACACTGAGCTGCCTGCAGCTGTAGCCCTGTGGCATCCGATCCCATCAGATCTCAGAAGCTAAGCAGGGTTGGGCCTGGTTAGTCCTTGAGTGGGAGACTGCCTGGGAACACCAGTGCTGTAGACTTGGGAGATGGACCTGTCAACCCACTCCCAAAAAATCAATCCACCATTGAAAACCCTATGAACAGCAGAGAAGCACTGACAATAGTGTTTCGCCTGTTGTATGCAGGGTAGCTATGAGTCAAATACCAACTCGACGGCACCTAACAATAACAACCACTGAGCTGCAACCCCAGACAATATTTCACTTTCTATTTTTGAGACAAGGTCTTGGTAAACTACAAAAGCTGCCTCTGGCCTCAAACACACAATGCTCCTGCCTCTGCCTCCTGAGTCTCTGAGATTGCAGGTGTGTGCCACTGCCCTCAGCAAGCTTCCACTCTTGATCCACCACCACGTGAGTTCCTCTGCCACAGGCCCTGCCTCCTGATCCACTTCTATGTCTGACCTTTCCCCACGCTGTCCTGCCACCATGACTGAAATCCTCAAATAAGTCACTCCTCCTATAAATTTGTTGCTGTGGGGAATTTTGCCATGGTGACACACAGGCTGACCACTATAGACTAGTCCACTGGGGGCTCGAGTTGTAGCTCACCAGACAAATTCAAGCACAAACAAACAGAATGACCACCTGCACCAAGCACAGTCAATGTCAAAACTGCTGTGGATTCTCAATGTATAGTTACAGTTTTATGCCTACAATCAGGTGAGCTGATGCTAAAAGGAAACAATTTCAGGATGAGGTTTTCTCTAGTGCTATGGACAGGAACAGGTAGGATTAAGGTGTGATTTGTCACAGCTGAATTTTTCGGTGAAAAATGTTGAGTGGGCCAAAGTGTTGTATTTTTAAAATGTTGCCCCTGGTGGCATAACTGTTTAGATAGATAGACAATTATTAACAATAAATTTCCATGCTTTTGTTACATAAATGATTACATTTGCCCTTCTTTGGTTTCTTGTTTGCAAAAGCCTGGATGTCAGTGTACTTAAGCAAGACTTGGCCCTCGCTGTTGGCTTGGTCCTTGTTATGTGAACTATAGATCAGTTTTCCTTCTTTTTTTTTTTTTTTTAAATCTTATGGTACCAGAGGGTTGGACCCAGTGCCTTGAGCATACTTTTGCAAGGTTTATACCACTGAGATGCACCCCCAAACCCATCTTTTTATATTTTGCCTTGGGAGAGGGTCTCACAAGTTTCACAGACTGCCTCTGGCCTTGGACGCATGGTCTTCCTGCCTCCACCTCCTGAGTTGCTGGGATCATAGACATGCATCATTGTGTCCAGCTTAGATCATTTTTCTAAGATAAAAAACTGAAGCCAGACTATCTGGTTTTAAGTCCAGTTTTGCTATTTAATATAAATCCTTAACCCCTTTCCGTGCCTGAATCCTGAATGAGTTTGAGTAGTGGACCACAAACTTGAGAAGGTGCCTGAATTAGTTTCTGAATCACTTTAGTCCTATTTCACAAAATTTTAAAATGAGAAAACTATGGTTAAGTTGGAATGTTACTGAGCCAGGGAAAAGATGCAACTTCTTTCAGTTGCAATAGGAAGAAGAAATCAAGAAATAAAGGCAAGGCATTTTTTGACCCATCTATGTAATAATAAGCCTGCAGCGATAGCCCTGTGGCATCCGATTCCGTCAGATCTCGGAAGCTAAGCAGGGTCGGGTCTGGTTAGTACCTGGATGGGAGACCGCCTGGGAACACCAGAAGCTGTAGGCTTGGGAGAAAGACCTGGCAACCCCCTCCCAAAACTCAATCTGCCATTGAAAACCCTATGAGCAGCAGAGAAGCACTGACAATAGTGTTTCCCCTGTTGTACAGAGGGTCGCTATGAGTCGGATACCGACTTGACGGCACCTAACAACAAAACAACATGTAATAATAAAACAATGTAGGGTCAAGGCTGTCGAGAACGGCTAAACAGAAAAATGTTCTCTTATAGTAGAAGACTTACAACACAATGGAAGGGCATGCGCATAATAATTCTTAAGAGGAGAGGGAAGAAGTAGCTACAGAAGAGTCAGTATTAAAAATAAAATAACAAACTTGTTGTTAGGTGCCCTCGAGTTGTGTCTGATTCATAGTGACGCTCATAGGGTTTTCCATGGCTGATTGCTTCGAGATTGCCTTGGGAGCGGATTGCCACGTCCTTCTCCCATGTTTGTGGTGCTGAGAATCGAACTTGGGACCTTAGAGACTGCAGAGCGGCATTCTACCAACCGAGCTAAATCCCAGCCCTAAAATAACAAACTAGAACCCTATATTTTCCATAAATCAAAAATATTTGCATTTCATTGATGTGTGTGTATATATAGTCATACATGCATATAATTTATATATGAATATATAGGTATGTAGGTATGTATGTATATACATTTTTTTTCCTCGTTTTTTTGTGGTACTGAGGGTTGAAGCCAGGGCCTCACACTTGCATCCTCTGCAAGTGCTGGGCCACTGAGCTACACCCCCAGCCCATTTTTTTTTGTTACTTTTTGAGACAGGGTCTCGCTAAGTTATGCAGACTGCCTCTGGTCTCGAACTTGTGATCCTCCTGCCTCCACCTCCCGAGCCACCGGGATTGTAGGCGTGCACCACTGCACCTAGCCACCATATATATATTCCTAAAGAACATAATTATAAGTAAATTTCAGAATTAGCCATTAAGCAACACTGCTAAAAAGCAAGAAGTGTGTATCCAGTGCATCGAAAACAAATGTTAACAAGCTAACACATGCGCGGCACTCAGAGGAAAGTCCCTTGCTTTGAACATCTTACTTTGAACCACATGACATTCAGTGATTTCATATCTCCATCTGAACCAGGGACTTCAGGCATTCTAACCAGGGTGTAGGGAGGAGCCACAGGAGCAGGATATATAGGAGTGAGAAGCCAGGAGTGTAGAGTTGATACAAGAATGCAACCTACACAGCATCCGGGGAGCATTTGTACTGCAGTCCACTGCCCCTGATAGTCAGCTTTTTGGTAATCAATGCAAAATCATAAGAAATAATTAAAACTGAATTGTAAGTTATGGTTCCTGTATTAGAAGAGAAAAAATAGATATATTTATATCTATTTATATATATTTAAATTTATATATATTTAAAAATTTAAAACATACAACAAAAAAGAACCTATTCAAAGCAGTTAAAATTAAACGTTGAATGATTAAAGAGGAATTTACAGGAAACAGTCAGTTTCCCAGAATGTCACACCATGTTCGTTACATGTTGCTCTGCTTGCCACCTTTACATTGTTGTTGTTGTTGTTAGGTGCTGTTGAGTCGGTATCCGACTCATAGCGACCCTCTGTACAACAAGGGAAACACTATTGTCAGTGCTTCTCTGCTGTTCATGGGGTTTTCAATGGCAGATTGATTTTTGGGAGTGGGTTGCCAGGTCCTTCTCCCAAGCCTACAGCTTCTGGTGTTCCCAGGCGGTCTCCCATCCAGCTACTAACCAGGCGTGACCCTGCTTAGCTTCCGAGATCTGACGGGATCGGATGCCACAGGGCTACAGCTGCAGGCACCTTTACATTAAGATGGGTAAATCACCTTTAAGGTGAATGAAATTACCAGGCCGATTTCCCAAGCATTTCACCTTTCTATTCACTGTCCCTATTGTCTGTCTTGCTTCAGCTATGAATCACAAGTTTTCTGAACAAAATACTTAAAATTTTGTAGAGTCCAAAATTTTCATGCATGAGATATAAAATCAGAGGCAAAATGGAACCAATTAAAAAAGTTCTTCCCATTATTTTATGGGACACTGCACTACACATTCACGACACCCTGATTTCTTTATTGCTTCATTATGTTACCCAAATAAGGCAAATTTCCTGAATCCTGCTGACAGTGAAAGCTTGTAATATTACCGGAGCAGAAATTCTGAATGTGACACGCACCGGGTTCTGACATAACCTTTCTACAAGAAGTATGTAAATATCTGCTAAATGTCACATATTACCAGGTTTGTGTATTTTACAATGGTGGGGGGTCGTTTCTCTGAGGCAGCTGAGAGCCATCAAACATTGCCAAATGCCAATTTAGTCTCTTATCAACCCTTACTAAGAACATTAAATCAGGCTGAGCCATTTCTGTGTCTTGTCCCTCTATGATTAATTGAAATTTTTTTTTCATTTTTTTCAGTACTGGGGGGGTTGAATCTGGGACCTCACGCACATTTTGCAAGTACGCTGCCACAAGCTGGATCCCTATTCCCCTTTTAATTTAATTTTTTATTTTATTTAATTATGTTGGTGAGGTACAGAGTAATAAATCACTTGCTGTATCTATTATGCAACTTAAAATCACTTTGCTTACACATTCATCATCTTACATATTTTACAAAATAGTATAAACTAAAGAAGAAAAGAAAAGAGTGGGGATTTTAACTAATATATAATGAAAATTGTATGCAATCATGGGTTACGTTCTCATTGATTTTTTTCTCCCCCCTATGTTTTCATGTATTCATATAATCGCATCCTATATGTTAAGATTTTCCTTTCCCTCTTTACCCCTCTACATTGTTTCCCCTCTCCTTCCTCTCCTTCCCCATCCTCTTCTCCCACCTGCTAAGCCCTTCCCTCCTTTCTGATTTTCTTGCATTTCCCATTCTTAGATATGATTGTTCATTTTTATATATCTAAATATGTATAGCCTGAAGCTATACCACCCCAGTGTCCAATGCCATCTTATCTTGGAAGCTAAGCAGGGTCGAGCCTGGTAAGTATTTAGATGGGAGACAACCTAGGAACACTAGGTGATGTAGGCTTGGGAGAAGGACCTGGCAGCCCACTCCCCAAACAGTCAGCCATTGAAAGCCCAATGAATAGCAGAGAAGCACTGACAATAGTGCTAAGCATGGCACAGTGTCAGGTAGTGTTTCATCCATACATAGGGTTGCTATGAGTCAGACCCAACATGAACACATCTAACAACAACCACAAATATGTATAATTTTTTTCTTCCTTTAAGTTAGATTTAATTCCCACATTGGAGTGAGAACAATCCCATTCACAATAGCCAACCAAAAAATTAAATACTTAGGAATCAATCTAACCAAAGACCCTAAAGACTTCTACAATACAAACTTTAAAACATTAAAAAAAGAAATAGCACAAGATATTAGAGGATGCAAGGACTTCCTTTGCTCACGGATCAGAAGATTAATATTCGTGAAAATGGCCATAATACCAAAAGCGATTTATAGATTTAATGCGACATCCATCAAAATTCCAATGATATACTTTGCAGAAACAGGAATAAAACCCCTAAAATCCATATACAAGCACAAAAGTCCATGTATAACAATCTTAAGCACAAAAACAGTGCAGGAAGTATCACAATACCTGACTTCAACCTATACTACAAGGCCGTAGTTCCAAAAACAGCTTGGTACTGACACAAAAATAGGCACAAAGATCACTGGAACAGAATTGAAGACCCAGGGATACACTCACACAACTATAGCTACCAGATCTTTGACAAGGGGTTAAGGATATTCATTGGAGGAAAGATAGCCTCTTTCCTCCACAAATGGTGCCGAGAAAATTGTATATCTATTTGCAGAAGAATGGAAATAGATCTGTATCTCTCAATCTGTTTGAGAGTTAACTCGAAATGATTCAGATACCTCAACATACCACTGGAAATTTTAAAACTACTAGAAGAAAAGATAGGGTACATGCTCCAACACATAGGCATTGGTAAGCATTTCCCTAAAGAAACTTCACTGGCTCAGGAAACTGCATCAAGACTTGACAAATGGTATTACATAACACTAAAGAACCTTCTCTACAGCAAAGGAAACCATTAACCGAATAAAGGGAGAGCCCAGAGAATGGGAGAAGATCTTTGCATCCTACACATTTGACAGAGGACTAATTACTAGAATATACAAAGAACTTAAGAAATAAAACACTAAATAACGAATAACTCCACAAATAAGTGACCAATAGGAAGGAATAGACAGCACTCAACAGAAGAAATATGAATGGCTATAAGCACAGGACAAATGATCAATATCCCTAGTCATTAGGGAAATGCAAATCAAAACAACACTAAGATTCCATCTCACTTCAGTAAGAATGGCTAAGATTAACAAAACAACAACAAATGCTGGTGAGGATGCAGAGAAAAGGGAACCCTTTCGCACTGCTGGTGCGATTGTTAATTAGTTCAATTATCAATAGGGAGGGACCTTAGAAAATTAGGAATAGAATGACCACATGATTCAGCTATGCCCCTCTTGAGAATATACTCAAAGGAAGATAAGTCATCATACCATAGGGACACGTGCACTTTCATATTTAATGCACCACTCTTCACAATTGCTAGGGTATGGAATCAACCAAGATGTCCATCAACAGAGGAGTGGATTTACAAACTGAGGTATGTATACACAATGGAATATTATTCAGCAGTAAAGAAGAATGAAATTATGTAATTTACAGCAATAGGTGGAACTACAGCATATAATTTTAAGTGAATTAACCCATACTCAAAAAGAGAAATATTATTTTTATTTTTTAAATTGAGACAGTGTCTCACTAAGTTACACAGGCTGCCTCTGGCCTTGAACTTGCCATCCTCTTGCCTCTGCTTCCCACATTGCTGGAACTACAGGTGTGTGCCACCATGCCTAACTTGTATATTCTTTTGACTAGAATGAATAAAAGAGTTTTTAAATCTTTCCTTAGAGAAAAGGAGTGCAATGTTTGGATGGGTGCCTTGGCTTATGCCTGTAACCCCAGAGATTCAAGAGGCTGAGGCAGGAGGATCACAGACTCGCGGTCAGAGGCAGCTTGTACAGCTTAGTGAGACTCTGCCTCTAAATGAAGAATAAAAAAGGTTGTGGGAGGGTGGTTCAGCTTAGTGGTAGAGGACCTGCAGAGCATGCATGAGTCCCTTGGTTTCAACTCACAGTACTGCCAATAAATACATAGACAGATAAGAAAAAATTCACGGGCTGGGTGTAGATCAATCTTGAATAATTAGCAGTGTTATTGTAGGGAGAAATTGGGAGGAAATTGGCAAAAACTCCAAAACGGGGAAAATGGCTAAATCTAGGGAAAATGAAGGTAACTTGGTTGGACATTTCTACAAAACCCTTCACAAATCCCCCGAACCTGATTGGACAATTGGACTCAAAGCTGATTGGCTCAGACCATTCTGTGGGCAAGCTATATAAGGAGCTGCACTCCAGCAGCTCGATCGTTTTTTGGCCCGGACCTTCGACCACCAACAAGGAAAGACCCCATTCTCGCCCAGACCACCAATGAGGAAACAGCTTTCCTACTCTCTCTCCGGGACCTTTGGTGAGGAAAGAACGCTCTCCCGCTGGGACCATCAACAAGGAAAGGACCCGCTCTCCGTCTGATCACTGACAAAGCAAGAACTCTCTCCTTGTTACCACCAACACGG
The DNA here is from genome assembly GCA_007922755.1 of Pedetes capensis. Classification (NCBI taxonomy): domain Eukaryota; kingdom Metazoa; phylum Chordata; class Mammalia; order Rodentia; family Pedetidae; genus Pedetes; species Pedetes capensis. The sequence goes on from VMDO01012742.1 coordinate 41,875, forward strand.
GTGTTTGCCCTTGGAAGGCAAAAGTGCCCGAGGTGTTTCCTTTCTCCCATCTCTGCAGGCATCCCGAGGGCTGCAGGAGTCCGGGCCCCTTGCCTGAAGGTCCCGAGTGAATTGTGTTTAGTATCTGTGTGCATGGCGGCACCGCCCGTCCAAACATCCATCAGGCAGGACCAGGAGGTGCGTGCCCCACAGTTATTACCATTAAGTTTCTTAAACTCTGATTCTGTATCTTCTTTGTATGCAAGGTGGTAATAAAGGAAACAGTTTATGAGCATGTGGGCAGAGAGCTTTAATGGCCCAGGTGATAGTAAAGGGAGCTCAACTTAGTGTCCTCCTCTCTTTTCTGCTACTAAGCCTCTTTGGTCCCAAGACCCAGGGGTCCCTGGGTAGATCAAATACATCACCTGGCCATAGAGAGCCACTGCAGCTCTTGTTTTCACTGTCGGGTATGATTTCATCAGCTCTGCATTTTGTCGCCCCCTTCTGGCTGTCATTTATTCCCTGCCTCTCCACGCACCTGCAGGATGGCTGGCTTGATTTTGCCTCGTTCAGAGAGCTGTGCCTTGAGCCAATGCCTTCTAAGATACTGCGATGGGTATTTTCACCTTCTCAGCCCTTCTCTCCCCTACCTCCTCCTCTCCATTCCCTCCAGTGACATTTTTCTTGCCATTCTTCAGGAGTTTTTCTTTTAGTAACACTGCATTTGCTCCTGAAGAAGGGCATCTTCTAAAATTTTATCTTCCCAGGATTGTATCTTCTGATTCTGTGCATTACAGGAAAGCAAACGCATGACCTGCCTCTCAGAGTTCAGCCCCTGTGACACATCCACCTCAGATGTCCTATCTTCCTGGGACAGGCCCAGGACCTGCCTACGTGTAGAGCTGGGTGCCCTCCATGTACCTGGATGCTGTGACTCCAACACAATGAGGCTGATGACATGCGAGGTTTGCCACCAAGGGCATCATTTCCTGCTCTGGTTCACCAGAAGAAGAATGAGTATTTGTTAAACTTTGCTACTTGACAGCATGACTTGTTGTTATTGTTGTTAGGTGTCATTCAGTTGTATCCAACTCATAGCAACCCGTATAGGGTTTTCAGTGGCCGATTGTTTGGGGATTGCCACAACCTTCTCCCATTTGTGCAGTGCTGGGAATCAAACTCGGGACCTCAGAGACTACAGAGCGGCGCTCTACCAACTGAGCTAAATCCAGCCCCACAGCATGATTTAGATCTCTCAAATTATAGAGTAATTACCCACAAGAATATCCTTCTCTACTCTGTATGTACAACACAATTAATACCTTCCTATACTCACTCCAACAAGCTATTGTTCAAAACTCTTAACATGGAATATGTCACACTTATAAATCAAGTGAGGTCAATAATTTATGTGCCTGTCCATTTCCTTAAGTAGGGTGACCCAGGAGGCCAGGAGATAGATCAAATTTATCTTTTTTTTTAAGTTACCACAATTACTGCAGTAAATACTGCCTTGCACATCTTAATTGCATAATGACTTTTTGAAAATACCTTTCCATAAAGGTGATGATGTACCTGGGTTTACACTCTGTATGACAGAGGACCCTGCGGTCATTCAGAAGGACTTAAGAGAGAGAATGAGGCAGACACTCAAGGGAGGTAATAGCGAGGACAGGCAGGGTTTGGAGCAGGGCTCCTATTCACAGTCTGATTCCCTAGGGGCCCAGGAATCCTAACTACCAATTCCACTGAGCTGACCCTGCTCTTGCGGGCAGGGCAAGCTGGGGAGATGACATCCCTGCCTGCCCTTGCTTATGTAGCTAGGACACCCCTGCCAACTGGGAACCACTGTGTGAGTTTGTCCCCCTGAGGTCGGTGACTTCTGATCAGCAGTGGCCAGGGTAGCTTCTGGCTCCCGGTGAATTGGCTGCCCTCCCCGTGGTCTGTGCCTTCTGTAGGAGGAAGGGCATGAAGCGGAGACCCAGGGCTGTGTGAGGAAGGAGGCAGAAGGGCATTGTGGGAGCCCATGGTCCAAGCTCGTTCCCGGAAACTCACACCTCTTCTTGGCTTCTCACTCTGGGCTGCCCTTAGGGATCGCTATGAACTGATTTCAAATGACACCCCAACATTGACCTAGAAAAGCAAAAGGCCAGAGAGAGCCAGGAGGGCCTTCTGAGATCCTGCCTGCTGGTAGGAAGGGCAGGGAAGGGCGGCGAAGGACAAAAAGCCCTCTCTGGCTCTTAGAGATGACTTTCAGATTCTGACTCTACGTTTCCTTACATAATTGTGTCTTGGCCATACTGTAACAGCCCAAGTCACGGGAAACATAGAATAAAGTCTTAGAAGTCCTTATTTTTCTCTACATATAGGTAGGAAAGAAGACATTTGAACTTCTGTGGCTGACGTAGGGTTTTGGGTGAATTTAGAGAAATTCACTTTATAAAAAAATTACACAAGGCTTCAGATGAGCAACACACCTCTTTTAAGGCAGAAGTCATAAATAGAAACAGCAAGCTGAAGTTTGAAGGGATAACTTGGCTCTGGCCATATTCGGAATTATAAAAAATATGTTCCCTCGTGGATAGAAAAAATAACTACAATGAATCACCTGTTATTCTCCCTAGATTTAGAAAATTTCAGGTCACTAAGAGTGAAAGCTGGGCATTGAACAAGGGAGACAGGAAAACAATGGATGCTTTTGAATTGTGGTGCTGGAGATGTCTATCGAATGTACCATGGACTGCCAAAAGAACCAACAGATCTGTCCTAGGAGAAGTGCAACCAGAGTGCTCCTTGGAAGAAAGAATGGCCAGACTGCTTTGTACATGTTTCGGGCATGTAGTCAGGAGAGATCAATCCCTGGAGAAGGACATCATGTTTGGGAGAGTGGCAGGTCACTGCAAAAGAGGAAAACCCTCCACCAGATGGATTGACACAGTGTCTGCAACAATAGGCTTACACATAAATAAGATCATGTGCCTGGCACAGAATCGGCAAGTGTTTCGATCTGCTGTACATAGGGTTGCTATGAGTCGGACTTGACTTGATGGCACCTAACAACAACAACAACAAGAGAGCCATGACTTTGAGAAAGGTTTGTGGTTAAAAACAAAGAAGCCCAAACTGCAGTCCTGGGCATTTGACAAAACAAAACAAGATCCTGAGTGATCCGTGGACGACACCTGTGGGGTTCTTGGTCACGAGCCCACGGCTGTGTTCTACAAAAGACCATGGTTTCAACAAAGACGTTCTGCCCTCAGGATGAGGGAGCCCTCTCGTGTCCATCTGGGATCAGAGCAGATGTCCAGAGGGCTGTGTTTATTTCTTTGCGAGTGAGCTGACACCTCAGTGGGTCCTCACAAAGGGGCTGAGCTGCTGGGCTCCGCTGCATACAAAATAGTTGAACAACTAGGTGTGTTAGAGACAGGCAGGCCAGGAGGACAGGGGCCTCCTGACTGACACATTTGGCAGCTTTCATGGTGAAAGGGGGGCCTGCTCGGTGATGCCCACCAGAGAACAAGGGGTCCAGGGAGAAGGGGAGGGCCAGAGAAGGCAGGTTTGGGCCCAGAAGAGTCACACAGAAACCGAGAGGCATCGAGGGCAGTGAGGCATCATGCAGACTGTGGGGGCAGAGTTGAGAAAATTGGGGCACAGTCCAGGGTACACTGGCCTTCACATGGGGACTGGTCTCCATGGCCTCTAAGATTATCTATGTCCCTAAGAGTCTACAAAGGTATCAACTATTTATGTTGTTATTGTTGTTAGGTGCCATCAAGTCAGTATCTGACTCATAGCGACTCTACATACAACAGGGGAAACACTATTGTCAGTGCTTCTCTGCTGTTCATAGGGTTTTCAATGACATATTGAGTTTTGGGAGTGGGTTTCCAGGTCCTTCTCCCAAGCCTACAGCATCTGGTGTTCCCAGGCGGTCTCCCATCCAAGGACTAACCAGGTCCGGCCCTGCTTAGCTTCTTAGCTGCTAAGCTTCTAAGCTGCTTAGCTTAGATTGGATGCCACAGGGCTACAGTTGCAGGCTCAACTATTTATACGTATAAGCAAATATAAGCTATGCTTTTTTATAGCCAAGTGTCATGTATATGACTGTAATCCCAGCGACTCAGGAGGCTAAGGCAGGAGGATTGTAAATTGGAGGCCAGAGGCAGCCTGCACAACTTAGTGTGACCTTGTCTCAAAATAAAAATTAAAAAATAGCCTGTGAGTGCAGCCCAGTGGCAGAGCACTTAAAAGGTACGTGTGGGGCCATGGGTTCAACCCCTAAGTACCACAAAATAAGAATAGGTAACTAAATAAAAAATAAAAAAATAAAAAGGGGTAGGGAGTGTAGCTAAGTGGTACAGCCCTTGCCTGGCATGTACAAAGTGCTGGGTAAAATCCTCCAGTACCACACACACACACACACACACACACACACACACACACACACACACACAGATATTTATGTCTATCTATACATGAATATAGGTGCTGGGATTTAGCTCAGTTGGTAGAGCACTGTGCTGCAGTCTCTGAGGTCCCGAGTTCGATTCCCAGCACCGCAAAAATGGGAGAAGGGCCTGGCAATCCACTCCCGAGGCAATCCCGAAACAGTCAGCCATTGAAAACCCTATGAGGGTCTCTATGAGTCAGATACAGACTCGACAGCACCTAACAACAATACATGAATATAATATACATATACATACAGATATATTTTGCTGTGTTTTTATTTACACATGAATATATCTTTATAACTAAAGTAATGGGGCTGAGATTTGGCTCAGTTGGTAGAGCGCTGTGCTGCAGTCTCTGAGGTCCTGAGTTCAATTCCTAGCACCAGAAAAATGAGAGAGGGGCCTGGCAATCCACTCCCAAGGCAATCCCGAAACAGTCAGCCATTGAAAAGCCTATGAGGGTCGCTATGAGTTGGATACCGACTCGACGGCACCTAACAACAACAACAACAACAACAACTAAAGTAATACATGTACATACTATTTCCTATATGTGTGTAAACTACAAAATTCTCTTCAACTTATATCCTTGTCACCAATCCATATAAAAGTTCAGTTGGTAGAATGGTGCTCTGTGCTCTCGGAGGCCCTGCGTTTGATCCTGAGCAATGCAAAAATGGGAGAAGGACTTGGTAATCCACTCACAAAGTAAACCCCAAACATTCAGCCATTGGAAACCCTATGAATAGCAGAGAAGCACTGGCATAGTGCTGGGCGTGGCACAGTGTCAGAGACTGTTTTGTTCTGTTGTACATAAGGTTGCTGTGAGTCAGACCCAACTTGATGGCACCTAACAACAACAACATATAAAATATTACACTGTACAATTTTGAAAAGTTCAGAGTTGTTTTTTTTTCTGATTTAAAATATTATCAGAGCATTATTACCAGCACTGCCAGAGAGTTTTCCTGTATGTGTGTGTGTACACACGTGTGCACACATGGGTGTATCTGCAAAGATTATGAGTTAGGCACGAAAGTGTAAGTAATGTTTTTGGTTTCATTCTTCCTTTCTCCTGTTTAATTCTCTCCTCTATGTTTCCCATGTTTAGCAAGCATAACAGATATGCACGCCATTATTTCTCCTACAATTTGAATTTTAGCTAAATTAAAAAATTGTATTCTTTGACATCACAGTAAATGCTAAACATAGTCTTTCTTTCTTCTATTGAGGGGAAAGCAGCTGGAGATAATTTCTGTAAAACACTTAATAAAGTGTTCCTTTGAAGAAAGTTAACTGCTTTCTTTTCTAGAATATTTATAAATTATGTCTGTAATCCCAGTGACTTGGGAGGCAGAAGTTGGAGGATCACAGGGTCAAGGCCAGAGGCAGCCTCTGTAAACGTAGTGAGACCCTGTCTCAAGATAAAAAATAATAAAGGGGCTGGGGCGCAGCTCAGGGATAGAGCACCTACCTAGCATGCACGAGGCCCTTGGCTCATCTTCCCCCTAGCACTGAAGAAAAAGATCAGCCTATGTTCAGGACAAGCCTAGCTGAATGGATGCGAGTTCAATTTTGACACTCTAAGTGAAAGCACAAACCATTTCTCCTGCACCATCTCTCCTGCAAATACTCGAGAGCAGAGCTCCCTGGGTGAGCGTGGCCCTTTAAGCACATTTAACAGGACGCTTTTCTCTGGGAGTTTTGAAAGAGGAGTAATAAGAGATCGCACTTCATCAGCCTTATTTCATCACGGTATGATATTAAACAGAGAGAATTTAGATTCCTCTTTGAAATGATAAATCACCACAGATTATGCATTTAATGTAGCACCTTGATGTGGCCCCTATTTTTCTCTTATTCATAACAGATTCATAAATTGCTCTACCACTGGTATATACTTCCCTGCCCATTTTTCATTTTTTCTTTACATTTTGAGACAGGGTCTCCTTAAGTTACGCAGGTTGCCTCTGGCCTTGAATTTGTAATCCTCCTGCGTCCCTGGGATTAGAGGCATGCACCACCATGCCGGCCCTCAGCAAGGTTCTTGATGCAGCCTTCCCTTCCCCACCCACCCTGGAAATACTACTGTTAGGAATCTGTTATGTTATTTTTCTCTTATTCATAACAGATACTCTGCATTCCCTAAACAGTTGAGAATAATCGATATAAATGTTTTATGAATGCCTGTTATTCATGGTCAGATGTGAACAGCCAGAGCAATCAGGACCCTATGTTAAACATGGCTCAACGTCAATGAGGGACCTAAAGAGAGAAATAACCCCGAAGTGCTGTGCTTTCTATAAACAACATTGTAAATGTCTCTGGTAACTGCAGAGAGAGCAAGAGAGGTGTAGAAGGTGGCCGCAGTCAGGAGGGAAAGATGCCTCATGCCTGGTGGAGTTGGGCTTGGAGTCCACTGGAAGTTGAAGAGGCTCAGGTGGAACAGCAAATAAACTCTGCCAAAAAGCGGGGCTGGACAGTTCCACCAGGTGCAGTTCTGTGCACTAAGCGGAAATGCACCTGGACCATGGGCCCCTGTTGTCAGGGTCCTGGGAGAATAGTGTCACTAGAAGGCCACCTCCCAGCCCTGCATCAGAGAGGAAACGAAAGTAGACCCACACTCCCTCAGCACTGATTTGTTGTTGCTGTTGCCATTAGTTTGTTTGTTCTCGGAGACAATGTCTCACTATGTAGCTGGGATGCCTAGCGATTCACCAAATAGCCCTGATGGGCCATAAATACTCAGTCGTGATCCTCCTGCCTCAGCCTCCCAAGGGTTGGGATCACAGGTGAGTGCCACCATGCCTGGTTCAGCACCGTTTTGTCTTTTCTGCGAGTTTTTTGTTCTTATGTTTTTGTTTGTTTCTTTCTTTTGCAGGCCTGGGAGTTGAACCCAGGGCCTCATAAATTGCTCTACCACTGGTATATACTTCCCTGCCCATTTTTCATTTTTTCTTTAAATTTTGAGACAGGGTCTCCTTAAGTTACGCAGGTTGCCTCTGGCCTTGAACTTGTAATCCTCCTGCCTTGGCCTCCTGAGTCCCTGGGATTAGAGGCATGCGCCACCATGTTGGGCCTCAGCAAGGTTCTTGATGCAGCCTTCCCTTCCCCAGCCACCCTGACAATACTACTGTAAGATCGGTGGGATGACTGGTCAGTTGTAGCCCATGATAAACAGCCTCAGTGACTGGATCAAGATTTTTATCCCCCACGGTGCAGAATAGTGTCCCTGGTAGGCCATAGAGCCCAAAGGAGCATGACCTAAGAACTGTATAAATCCTGACAACCACAATCTGTTCTCTCTTCATACTGAAGGGGGCGCAGGACAATGCGGTCCTCAATTACAACAGTCAGGTGGGACAATTAGGCTAAACAAAATGTTGCCAGTTGTATTGGAAGGTGGTTAAAGCAATATCTCTTCTCACAGGAGGGTCGCATAAGACACCTTTTCCACCACCCTGTCATCCAGCAGGAAACAGCTGGCTGTGGGAATCACTCCTCTCACTCTTTATTCAATGAGTATAGAAACAGGGAGGAATGTGAAAAAGCAAACTGCATTTTCACGTCTTCTCTGTCTCTTCTCCTTACTGGCAAACATTACCCTATCAACTCTAAAAGGGACTCTGAACTTGGGACGCATTTTGGCCATCTATCTACTTATTATTTCCGTTGGATTTCTCTGCTCATGTTAGCCCGACCCCCTAATCCATCTTGCAAAATTCCCGTGGTCTCAACGCAGAGGGGTGGTCCACAGGTACAGACCAAACCCTTCCTCCCCCCTCAGTCTGTTTCCGCTCTCTTCCTGCCCGTCATCCACGGGAGGACTCTGGGAGGAGCCATCTTAGCTTGCTGCCTGCCCTCTCTCATCAAACCGGCTCCCTCCTTTTTATCTCTTCCCTTTAATTCATTCTCTCCTCTCCTCTCCTCTCTCTCTCTCTCTCTCACTCTCTGCTCTTAATCTCAGTTTTTCTCTCTTAACTCTTTGACTACCAATTTCAAACCAAAACATATGACAATAAGTATTTTGTTTCCAGAAACTCTCCATTACAATGAACCAGAACATGATTAGCAAAATAATTAGAACGTGTAATATAGTAGAATGATCATGAAATTAGTGATGTGCATCATTTGAGTGCAAAAAAAAAACTCAAGAAAAAATGGATAATCGACTAAACAAGAAAAACTGGCATGTAATCAGTACACCAGGGGCTGGGATTTAGCTCAGTTGGTAGAGCGCTGCGCTGCAGTCTCTGAGGTCCCGAGTTCAATTCCCAGCACCCCCAAAATGGGAGAAGGACTTGGCAACCCACTGCCAAGGCAATCCTGAAACAGTCAGCCATTGAAAACCCTGTGAGGGTCGCTATGAGTTGGATACTGACTCGACAGCACCTAACAACAATGACAACAATCACTACACCAAAAAATTCAGTAAAAGATGCAAAAACAATGACAGGTAGAAAAAGCAATGCTAGCGATAAGAATATATCTTATGTGTGATGAGGTGTAAAACAATTCTTATGCAACGGCACATCGCACATTGAATGGATAGCTTTTGTTTCTGTCTTAGTTTTACTTTTTGAATGTCTGGTGCATCTTCTTATACTCCCTTCGACAGGTAGAAGATCGCACATATTGATCGTGAGTCTTGCAGCCTTGGAAGGCCTGCCTCCGCCTCTCTTGTGTTTTGCCTGTACTGCTCTGCTTACCTGTGGCAATCATTTTCTCTGCCAATGGAACTACAAATGGCACCAATCTTGCCTTGTTTCTGGATGTTTCTTTGTATAGGATCCACGTGTTTACAACAGCTACCATCCACAGTTTGTGAAATACCTTTTCCCACCACTTTCTTGCTTTTTGGTCAAATTCATATACGCTTTTTGACATGCGTGTTCTGATTATAGTCGAAGGGGTAAACCAGGCCCTCCACATCTTTTACTGTGCTTTGTATGTGTGTGTATGGGACTAAGGGGTTGAGCCCGGGGCGTCACATGTGTTTTGCAGATGCTCTACCACTGGGCTGAAAACCCAGCCCCTGTTTTAACTTTTTAAATTTTGAGACAAGGTCTTGCTAAGCTATGCAGACTGCCTCTAGCCTCAGACTTGCAATCCTCCTGCCTCCCTAGTCTCGAGGATTACAGGCGTGCACCCCTGCACCTGGCTCCTTCTCCCTACTTTTACACAGTCTTCTTTCTTCACTTTTGAAGTTCACTTTTTCCTGACTCCTTTGCTTTCATTATTTTTTCTCATGCCAACCCTAACTTCCCACTGAAACAGGAATAACTTTTTCTAAGAATGACTATGGGCTGGGATTTAGCTCAGTTGATAGAGCGCTGCTCTGCAGTCTCTGAGGTCCCGAGTTCGATTCCCAGCACCGCAAAAATGGGAGAAGGATGTGGCAATCCACTCCCAAGGCAATCCCGAAACAGTCAAACATTGAAAATCCTCTGAGGGTTGCTATGAGTCGGACTTGACTCGATGGCACCTAACAACAGCAACAACAACAAGAATGACTGTGAGGCTGTGTTGGAATCAAAAGATCTGCATTTGAGCTGGGACCACAGTGCGGGACTTCTTCCTGCCTCTCCCTCCTTTTTCTCCTATTCTGCTTCTCGGATTATGTTTCAACCACATTACAGAGTCACCGTGAGTGTTAATTAAAGGGACACGTAGGAAAGTGTTTGGTAAACTATGAAGTATATATAAACATAAATAGAAGGTGACATTTTTATCTAGCAGCCAATTAACTTTGCTGGCAGTGTTCATCTCTGGCAATTACAACACTCAATTAGGCGCCGTTCAAGTTCAGTATGGCACCTGACCTGGGAAAGAAAGAGTTCAGTATGGCACCTGACCTGGGAAAGAAAGAGTTTTGAAATGTAACAAATGTAAAATCGCCTGTTAAAGTGAAATGAAGTGAAAGAAGGGATCATTGGCTTTCACATCTGCCTATATATTTGAAGGCAGAAAAACTGTGCTTCTATAGAGTCAGAGGGGCTGGGATTTAGCTCAGTTGGTAGAGCACTGCTCTGCAGTCTGAGGTCCCCCGTTCAATTCCCAGCACCGCAAAAATTGGAGAAGGACATGGCAATCCACTCCCAAGGCAATCCGGAAACAATCAGCCATTGAAAACCCTATGAGGGTCCCCAAGAGTCAGACATGACTTGACGGCACCTAACAACAACAACAACATAGAGTCAGATGGGAGATGGACCTGGCAACACACTCCCACAAATCAGTCCACCATTGAAAACCCTATGAACAGCAGAGAAGCACTGACAATAGTGTTTTGCCTGTTGTATGCCGGGTCGGTATGAGTCAGATACCGACTCCGACAGCACCTAATGACAACAACAACAACATAGAGTCAGATATATTTCACAACTACTTAAGCTTTAGCCGCTATTGATAATTAGCATGTCGTTTAGATCAATCCTTGGGTTTTTTGTTTTGTTTGCTTTTTTTCAAAATTTCCAAGCATATGCAACAAAATAAGCAGAAGGGCTATGAGTATTATTAAAAAGAAGACATATCTGAAAAGTAGTATTGTTCCCAAACATCAGACAAGCACGCATACACACACACACCACTATATTCAGGGTTACAGAAGAACCTGTCAGAAACAAGATGCAAATTGTTCTACAGTTTATAGCATTATTGCTGACAATGAGCATATCCATTTCTCCTTCCCTTTCTAGGGGAAATCAACCTTTGAAGTATCATATCAACTTGTCTAAAATTACCTCAATAAAATATATGCCATGTACTAACAGGAAAGGTGATTGAGTTGTATTTATCCAAAAAAAAAAAAAAAAAGAAAGAAATAGAAAGATTGTCTTTCAATCCTGAACCCCAGAGACAGCCAAAATTCTTATTTTTTCAACAATTCAGTTGGCTCCTTAGGTGCCATTCCCTAATATTCTATAATTGAAAATAGTAAAGGTTACTAATGTTTAACATGTTTTGATGGACTACAATCTTGGCTGCTGGGTGTGACTTATTTTATATATTTCATTTCAAAACATTTAGAAATGCAAATTTGCGTGTGCAGAAGTCAAGTCAGTTAGGATCTTTCTGACATCGAGTAAAAGCTAAAGTTGTTAATGATGTATAATTATTTCTGTATGTTGAAAGCTAGAAGTCATCTTAAACAAGAAATGCAAGTGATATCTTAAACCAAATGATGGCAGACATCTTTGCTAGGATCCCACACATGGGAACATGGCCAAACCCGAAAGCAAGCCCTTGGCTATGGCAGAATAACCCAGAAAGTTACAATTTGGCATCAAGTAAGATCTACAGAGGGGCTGGGATTTAGCTCAGTTGGTAGAGCGCTGCTCTGCAGTCTCTGAGGTCCTGAGTTTGATTCCCAGCACCACAAAAACGGGAGAAGGACATGGCAACCCACTCCTGAGGCAATCCGGAAAACAATCAGCCATTGAAGATACTATAAGGGTCGCTAGGAGTTGGGCACAACTCGATGGCACCTAACAACAACAAGAAGATCTACAGAGGCTCAGGCAGGTTCACCCTATTCTCCCAGCTTGAGATGTTCTATTTCAGTATCTAAAGATTCTTTGGTCTACACAGAAGAGATGAATTAAATAATACTAAAGGGGAACACCCTTCCCTTCTGATTGACAGCCGGAATTGCATGCTAACTTATAACACATTCCTGAAGACATGTATTAAAGCAATGATTAACAGATACTCACTCTCCCCTGCACACACATGTGGGAAAAACAATTTATAGGTAACAAATACCAGCTGAACACACCTATTGTGATCAAGCTCTGTTTTCTCAGCTTCTTGGCAAACCCATTATCTAAGTCCTTCCAACCAATTTGTTGGTAGTACATGAGCTAATCTGCCTCCTGGAAGGCTCTCATAAGAGCTGGCCAGGGAAGTCTTGTTCTGTGTGCAGCCATCACATGTTAGATAACGACCTGTCTGGTTTCAGTAGACCCTGCATTTGGACACTTTCTTGTGGCCTTCCTGGATATGATCTGACCTTCACACTTGATCTCCCTCCCCTCTGCCAGCTCTTCCTCTGCCCTCCTTTCTCAGTGACTGCCGCTGGGCTTCCATAGCTTACTTGGGTTCTTTTTATACTTGTGGTTGGTTTCCTTTATGGAAGACTCTTAACACCTGAATAGAATTTATTTTCAGAGGGATTGACCTACCTACTCTGTGGTTTTTCTGTATTGAGCCCATTTAATAAGTGAAATGAATAAACATCCTGACGTCCCTATTTGTCTTGCTCACTATCGTATGACAGTTTGAAATGTCTGCAGTGTTTATTCTCTTATTTCTTTTGATAACTCAGTGTTTGACCCCGCTCTCCAAGTGGGGGGATGTTGGTGGCCTATCGAGTCTCCCAGCATCTGGCCCCAGAGGAGCAGAAGCTTCTGCACATGACACTGAGTGGGCCCTGGTCTCTCCGGACTCACATGCCCATCAGCAGCCAGCAAAGGCTCTTCCCTGATGAGCCCATGCAGGAAGCTCCTGGAGAGGGACTTTTGCTGGATCTCAGGCCACGAGCCTTCCCGGAGCTTCTGCTGCTCCGAGGGAATCAAGCCAAAGCGCATAAAGACACACAGAAGAGAGACTGGTGGAAATGCTCAGATGGTCACCCCTGGCTCAGCCCAGGCTTCCCCGTACACCTGCACTGTCTACACCCTCACATGCCTTAGTTTAACACCCCCTGAACCCCCAACCACGCCTCCTCCTGCACTCTCTTGGACTATTGTCTGTTTGGGTTCCTGTGCTCTGCCCAATAATGTCAAGGTGAATACGTCCTGGTTTGTGCCAATCTAAAAAGATTATTTATTTATTTATCTGCTTACTCATTGGCACTGGGGGTTGAACCTAGGGCCTTACATATGCTAGGCACATTCTATACCACTGAGCTACATTCCAGCCTCACTTTTTAAAATTTTTATTTTGAGACACGGTCTTATTAAGTTGCTCAGGCTGGCTCCAAATTTGGGACACTCCTGTCTCAGCCTCCCATGTAGCTGGGATTAGAGACTTATAACACGACACCCTTGGAGAAAGACCCATCAACCCACTCCCAAAAAACAATCAGCCATTGAAAACCCTATGAATAGCAGAGAAGCACTGACAACAGTGTTTACCTGTTGTACGGATTCCGACTTGAGGGCACCTAACACCAACAACAACATCACACCCAACTCAACTTAGGGCACTTAAAGAGGGAAATTTAAATTCCAACAGTCCTTGTCAGACTTTATCTTCAGATGGCTGATGGACAGGTTTTACTGTGAGTCCGACTAAGAGACTGACAAGTCGGTTAACAAGAAGTTCAAATCGGCCTGAGGGAGGCAATGTCCCTGGCTGGTCACATCTAGGCCATGACATTGTACATTATCTATTCTTCAATGTGTTCCGGTCTGCAGCCTGGATTCCTGGACTCCACTTTCACATGAAGCTGCCCCTTGATAATTAGCAGGTCATTTAGATCTTGGTTTTTGTTTTTTTTTTTTTTCAAAATTTCCAAGCATATGCAACAAAATAAGCAGAAGAGCCATGAGTATTATTAAAAAGAAGACATATCTGAAAAATAGTATTGCTTCCAAACATCAGCCAAGCACACATACGCACATACACATACACACCACAGAGGATGGGACCCAGGACCTGCGGGTGCTCAAGTCCCTTGTATAAGACGGCATGGTATTTTCATAGAACCTACTCACAGCCTCCTGAATCAATGGAATCATCTCCAAATTACTTGTAATATGCAATACAGTGTGAATGCTATAGAAATAGCTACCATGTAGATCTGCTTAAGGAATAATAAGAAAAGAAAGTTTGTAGATGCTCAGGAGAGCTGCATTCATTGTTGTTGTTAGGTACCATTGAGTTGGTGTCTGACTCACAAAGACCCTTCATACAACAGGCAAAATAGTATTGTCAGTGCTTCTCTGCTATTCATAGGGTTTTCAATGGCAGATTGGTTTTTGGGAGTGGGTTGCCGGGTGCTTCTCCCAAGCCTACAGCACCTGGTGTTCCCAGGCTGTCTCCCATCCAAGGACTAACTCAGGCTGATCCTGCTTAGCTTCTGAGATCTGATGGGATCGGAGGCCACAGGGCTATGGCTGCAGGTGCAGTCATCAGAGGCTCAGCCATATGAGACATGAAAGAGACAAGAGGCCACCAATGCTCAGGTGAGTGCTGAAAAGAGACCGGGACCAGGAAAGGGAGAGAGGCTGCAGAGGCTGTGCCCATCCATCCCTTGGTGCACAGGGTTCGCAGCAAATTGGACTTCTGGGGATCCATGCGCTCATATTAAGGAGTTTTATTGGTGTTGTTGGGCTGGGGTTTAGCTCAATTAGTAGAGCATTGCTCTGCACACTCTCGGAACCTGAGTTGGATCCCCAGCACTGCAAAAATGGGAGAAGGATGTGGCAGTCCATTGTTGTTAAGCCAAAACTGTTGTTAGGTGCTGTCAAGCTGAGTCCAACTCACAGCGACCCTATGTATAACAGACAAAACACTCCCTGACACTGTGCCAGGCCCAGCACTGTCAGTGCTTCTCTGTCATTCATAGGGTTTCCAATTGTTGATTGTTTTCTTGGGAGTGGGTTGCCGGGTCCTTCTTCCAAGCCTACAATGCCTGGTGTTCCCAGCTGATCTCCCATCCAAGGACTAACCAGGCCTGACCCCTGCTTAACTTCCAAGATCTGACCACATTGGATGACAGGATGGCACAGCTGTAGGCATTAAGGACTTTACAAGAAGAAAACCCTCTCTGTTATAATGCTAAGATGTGACCTGTCTTTCTCACTGTATTGACTTTCATACTATCAGCATAACAGCAGTGAGGGGCCGACTCTGAAGTCTTCATACAGGTTCTAGTGGTGACCCAAAGGACAAAGGCCACTGATCGTTTACTACCTCACCCAAGGAGGGCTTTGCCTATTTATAAATTTAAGCCAGATTCATTTAAAGACATCTGATAAAACAATAAAAACAATAACTTCATTAAATCTGGTCAATTTGAATGTTCGGTGCTCTATGGGACTGAGTGGAAGCAACATATACACTGCTTATACTGACCACTGAGGAGGGTGGTTGGCTCAAGAGAAGGTACTTATGAACCCTTTCCAAGCCCACTAGCTGTCTTTGTCCATAGAATTCCTTTTATTTTTCCTAGAAAGAATGGCGACCTAAGAGCTATAGTTATGTGGACTTATGTGTGTGGCAGACACTTTCATGAAAGAGACAAATGAGCTTATGAATTCCTGGATAATTATCAAATAATACAACTCAAGTTTTCCAGCCCAAGCTAGAAATTTAGGACACTTACACCTGCCACTATGAGTTTGACAGATTCCCAGTGTTTAAAGACTTTCCTGAAGAGATCATTATGATATTAATTAAAGGGATATTTTGATGTGGGAGAAGGACCTGGCAATGCACTCCCAAGGCAATACCCAAAACAGTCAGCCATTGAAAGCCCTATGAGGGTCTCTACGAGTCGGATACCGACTCGACGGCACCTAACAACAACAACAACCACATCATAAACTGTGTTAAAATTCAGAAGAGCTGTATAACTGTGTGAACCAACCATTTCCAAATGGTCAGCCTATCAAGTTACAAAGTTGTGTGGATAAAACATTCATCCAAGGGCATGGCAGACTGGTGGGTTTTAAGACAGCAAAGTACAAAATGTCCATTGATATGGCTCCTGATTTTCCACTGCAACTCGCCTTAATGACACTGCCATAGTTTAATTCTCTGCACAACATTGAGTACCATCCATTGTTCTTTGTCTTATCTACTTGCTTAATTGGTTTCCTGTTTGTCTCTCTCGACTGGAAGGAGGACTCCAGGAGAAAAAGGGCCTTGTCCTCCTTCTTTGTCATTATATCCCCAGAGCTCAGTGCTGCTGCCCAAGAGGGAACAGGGGTTCCATAAATGATGGCTGAAGAAATATACAGAGCCACAAGATGAACTTTTATGCATTTCTCACCAGTCGGGATTACCAAGTATTTATAAATATTTGAGAAAAATTTTAAGGTGTGAGGTAATTTAAGAAATATTCAAAATTATTTATATGCAAGTATTGTTGTTGTTAGGTGCCGTCAAGTCATGTCTGACTCATAGTGACCCTTATAGGGTTTTCAATGGCTGATTGTTTCGGGATTGCCTTGGGAGTGGATTGCCAGGTCCTTCTCCCATTTTTGCGGTGCTGGGAATCAAACTCAGGACCTCAGAGACTGCAGAGCGGAGTTCTACCAAGTGAGCTAAATCCCAGCCCATATATGCAAGCATATCTAACACATATTCTATAACAAATTATATATGTTGTTTTGCATGGGCATGTGTGCTTACAGATGTTTCTTTAAAAAGTAAAACTAATAGTATTTGTTGAAAAGGAAGTTTGGGGACAATCTTGGGAAACCTATGCACCTTTGTCACCAGGGTGCCAAAAGATGATTACTGGGGAGATGACTTGGACAGCGGAGGCAGCCAACTCAGTATGGCTTGGAGGCTACCTAGACACAGTTTGGAAACTGTTTTTATAACATTTTAGAATTATTTTCATGGTGGACTGCATCTGGGTCACTTATATCAATGGAAAAATAACTTTCATTTCATATTCAGCTGAGGAAAATGAATTGAGAAGAGAGGAAATGGTTCCTACAAGCATCCACCACTACGGTGCTGCCTCTGGGTAGACTGGTCAC
Organism: Pedetes capensis; assembly: GCA_007922755.1. NCBI lineage: Eukaryota > Metazoa > Chordata > Mammalia > Rodentia > Pedetidae > Pedetes > Pedetes capensis. The sequence continues at coordinate 59,027 of VMDO01012742.1, forward strand.
TTTACTGGTCTTTGCTGGTAAGGTCATTGGGTAAGGTCATTGCTGGTAAGGTCACTGGGGTCATGCTGCAGAATCCCCCAAGGTCTTCCAGATGGGGACAGTGCATGACAGCCGACACTACGATATGATCTAAAGATGGATTTCGGGTGTGGGGGCTTGTGGCATGAATCTCTGTGCAGGAGCTCTGTGCTACTCATCTACCCACTGAAGATAAGAACTTAGTTTTCAGTTCTCCTCTGATGCCAGAAAAAGAAAAAAAAAAGAAAACTCTTCCAGGTGGGTTCTAAAAGAACTTGGTTTCAGGAATCTTTAGGATAAGAAAGATATGCTTTAAAATGATCTGCCGGACAACTAGATAACCAAGCCAATGATGTGTTTCTTTTTCTATGATAATGTTAACAACCCAGGTTCTCTGAAAAATTGAAAGCCATCAGTTCACAGGAAGAGAAATGAGAGCAACTGTCAGTCCCACAAGGAATCAGCAAAGAGGACATGGAGGGCACCGGGCACCCCTCGCTCTTCACCCCCTCCTGCTTTATCCAGACTCATCAATGGTCCCCCTCCTAAAGGCTGGGCATGGGGTCAGGGTTACCTTTGACGGTCACGTGGACGCTCTGGCTGGTGGACAGCTGGGGCTGTACCAGCACGTTGCAGGTGTACTCCCCCTCATCAACCTCTTTCTGCACATCTGAGAGCTTCAGAGTTCCGTTGTTCTCAAATGCCACCTGGCGGTGGTTGAAGGGAAGCAGGTTGGAGTTCTTGTACCACTTGATGGAGTAATATGGATAGCCAATCACGCGACAGTGGATGTACGTGTCCCGGCCCGCTATGGCTGTGATATTTTTCATGGGTCGAATGCTTGCAGGCCCTGGAGAGACACAAAGAAACTCTTGAAAATAATTTAAGGGTACATCTCATGTGGGGAGATGGGGACACTCTTTCTCGAGTTAAATACCTAGATTATTTTCAGGGAAACATGTCTTTCTAGATCAGATAATCTTTTGGCATTTGGCATTTTCCTCTAAGCAGATTTTTTCTTCTGTTACATTCCAATGAATTGAATGAATGTCAGATATTTTCCTTAGCAGGTACCTCTGTTACGATATTTTCAATTACAAGGTAAACGGCAACTGAACCAGTAAAAACTAAGTAGGCTACAGTGCCCCAGCATGCTCTTTTGCGGAAACGTTGGTAGGGACTGATTGGTTGTCTGACGCTCTCTGCAAAGTCTGTGATGGAGATGCAGGTTAGGCCTGGGCGCACTATGGATGTAGGTTAGATACTGTGTACATGAGGGCTTACCATGGATGTAGTGGAACAATAGAAAGGGAGAAAGGAGAGGACATGCAGAGCATAAACCAGGAGAGGAAAGATCAAGTGGCCACGTCTAACAGGAAAGAAAGCCAACAAGCTGACTAAGGAAACCAAAATGCCAATGCCAGCATCGACGGGCTCAGTGTGCCATTCCTGAGTAGGAAGGAGAGGGCAGGGGGTGGGAAGCGACAGTTACTCCACCGGGCATTCCGGGACTCAGCTGGGAGCATGCAGAACCCTCCTCCGCTACCATGAGTCATGTGTGTTTGTTCGAGGAGCTGATTTGACAAGCACCTCTTACGTTTATTCGAGCCTGGTACAGGACGACGCCAGCCGAGTTGTTGGCAGTGCAGCGGTAGACGCCCCCGTCCCGGACCTGGGAGCTGGAGATGTTCAGGTAGCTGACCACATTCCCCTCGGACGTGATCATCTGGCTGATGCGGTGCCCGCCGCCCTTGAGGATTGGATCATCATCCAGGGTCCACGTGATGGTGGGCAGGGGCGTGCCCTTCACGTTGCACATGAGGGACACTGGTTCTGCGGGGCTCACCACTTTTTCACTAAAGGCGGAAATGATTTTTGGGGTTCCATCTGCAGGGAAACAAACCATGGAAGGAAGTGGCACATACACAT